>NDFZ01005323.1:332528-379955 GCA_002192655.3 Mamestra configurata
GCTAGGGCCAGAGCCTGCCAGGGTTGCGGAATTTGTTCGAAAGAGTCACCGCGGCCCTGGAACGCAAAGGGCTTTAGAAGGAACACGGATGGGTTTTAGTCAGTAAGAGTCTGACACGCCCTTCCGCTCCACCCAGAGCGGAAGAAGTCATTTGATGATTTCCCATCCTTAAAAAAAAAAAAAGTCAGACTGAAGTTATCACGCGGATTCGTACACATCTGAAGAGAACCACTTCATAAAACCAGATTATAAGTAGTATTCCATGTCCTGTCTCTTATCAACATATCCATCCAAAACAACAAATATCCATTCCGCAGTTTATGCATCATTAAGAAACAAGATTCACATATTAACAAAGATATTTTAGTTAAAATCTTTTTCCTTTCCAGATACCAACGCTTTTCGGAGCGTCGCAACATATTCCAGCGCGCCTGGGAACACTTGCCCGGGCTAGGGTCGGGCATGTTGGGCGTGGCGCTGGTATGTGCGCTGTGTGTGGGCGCTTGGTGGGCCGTAGGGGGCGCTGTCGGCGGCACCTGGGGCGAGGAGCATTACAGGTACATACTAAAGCTTCTTAGAGCGTCGCAACATGTTCCAGCGCGCTTAAGAACACTTGCCCGGGCTAGGGTCGGGCATGTTGGGCGTGGCGCTGGTGTGTGCGCTGTGTGTGGGCGCTTGGTGGGCCGTAGGGGGCGCTGTCGGCGGCACCTGGGGCGAGGAGCATTACAGGTACATACTAAAGCTTCTTAGAGCGTCGCAACATGTTCCAGCGCGCTTAAGAACACTTGCCCGGGCTAGGGTCGGGCATGTTGGGCGTGGCGCTGGTGTGTGCGCTGTGTGTGGGCGCTTGGTGGGCCGTAGGGGGCGCTGTCGGCGGCACCTGGGGCGAGGAGCATTACAGGTACATACTAAAGCTTCTTAGAGCGTCGCAACATGTTCCAGCGCGCTTAAGAACACTTGCCCGGGCTAGGGTCGGGCATGTTGGGCGTGGCGCTGGTGTGTGCGCTGTGTGTGGGCGCTTGGTGGGCCGTAGGGGGCGCTGTCGGCGGCACCTGGGGCGAGGAGCATTACAGGTACATACTAAAGCTTCTTAGAGCGTCGCAACATGTTCCAGCGCGCTTAAGAACACTTGCCCGGGCTAGGGTCGGGCATGTTGGGCGTGGCGCTGGTGTGTGCGCTGTGTGTGGGCGCTTGGTGGGCCGTAGGGGGCGCTGTCGGCGGCACCTGGGGCGAGGAGCATTACAGGTACATACTAAAGCTTCTTAGAGCGTCGCAACATGTTCCAGCGCGCTTAAGAACACTTGCCCGGGCTAGGGTCGGGCATGTTGGGCGTGGCGCTGGTGTGTGCGCTGTGTGTGGGCGCTTGGTGGGCCGTAGGGGGCGCTGTCGGCGGCACCTGGGGCGAGGAGCATTACAGGTACATACTAAAGCTTCTTAGAGCGTCGCAACATGTTCCAGCGCGCTTAAGAACACTTGCCCGGGCTAGGGCCGGGCATGTTGAGCGTGGCGCTGGTGTGGGCGCTTGGTGGGCCGTACGGGACGCTGTACATACTAGAGCTTCTTAGAGCGTCGCAACATATTCCAGCGCGCCTGGAACCACTTGCCCGGGCTAGGGTCGGGCATTTTGGGCGTGGTGCTGGTGTGTGCGCTGTGTGTGGGCCCTTTCATTTACTTATTCATTATTTCCCCTTGTTACAGGAAACTATGGGAGAGAACTCATCCTGACACCATCAAGAAACCACTTTCGCCAATGCCATATGAAAAGGTAATTCCATATTTTATATGCAGCAGGCTCATTGTAAAAAATATTAAACAAATGCGAAAGTGAGTTGGTTTGCTTTCACGCCTTAACCACTGAACCGATTTGACGAATTTTGGTACAGCGGTATAAGTTATTTTCAATTTATTGTGGATCATAGGTTCATAAGGTGTTGTGTTAGTAACAGGTTCTGCTATATCCCGCCATTGAGGCATACAAAATTCATATAACAAGTATAACTGCAACACCAGTGTAACTGCAGTAAAAGAGAAAAAAACTATCAATTTACAGTTCCATAAAACAAAACATGAAACAGAATATTCAACATTTGTGACAATTTTCAGTTCCCAATCCAGCAAGCGCCAGAATACCGCTACCACGACCACAACAACCTGAGCACGAAGAACAAGAGCAACGCCACAGAGCGGAAGAAGACAGAACTGAACAAGAAGAATGCGTACCCTGAGAGGACGGTGGAAGTCCAGCAGGATATGTGCTCGAAGGTCGAAGAGAATATGAAGTTTGACTGCTTCCCCCAAGGGGCGGCTAATGAAAAGGATTGTGTTAAACGAGGTATGTTAATATTTAACCGTTTTATATGTAATTTGGACAAGAAGGTTAAGGTTAAGGTAATAATAATAGCGGAACAGGTCGATCATCGAAGTAAAGCCATACTTGCTGAGGTCAGTCTCAGGACGTGTGATAATATATCGAAACTCCTTCACGCCTTAGAAAGTCATTAAGGGGCATCGATAAATCACGTGTTTTTTAGCAAATTTTTATACCCCCCCCTCCTCCCTGGTGATACATGGTGAGGTTAATACTAAAGCCTAGTGTATTTTTTTGGTTTAGGTATTTAAAAAACAGAATACATTATCTTTAAATACATACTTTATCTTTAAATACACGTGATATCTCACTACTCCCCCTTGTGATATTTCGTGATTTTTTTCACGCTCCCCCCTCCCCCCTTCAAACCTTACGTGATTGATGGACGACCCCCTACGCCGTTGGTCCCGGCTGTCATTTGTAGGTCTTTGACAGTCGTAGGTAATCAGACACCAGAAAGTCTGAAATTACTCTTGCCAAGGGGTACTGTGCTACACAGTTTTGCGTTGTGGAGATCACGGCGACATAGGCAGTTGCTCCATGTAAAACACTGGTATTCATTTGCACCCTGTAGACTCGAAGCCAGGGGCTACGGGCCGCCCCCTGGTGCTCGCCATAATCGCCACGCTTAACAGGCGGGTTGACTTTCGCAGTGTAGCTGTTGCAATGCACAGAGAATGCTGCTGTCCATTCTCTGGTGAGTCCCTTAGTCGCCTCTTACGACACCCACATGGTGCTATTCTTTTACGTCCCACACCATACAGAACAGAGTAATCTAACTGCTTTTAAAAAAATCGTAGTTCGTACACGGATGAACCGATTTTGAATTATTTTTAGGGTTCCGTACACAAAGGGTAAAACGGGACCCTATTACTAAGACATCGTCTTACCGTCTGTAACCAGGCTGTATCTCATGAACCGTGATAGTTAGACAGTTAAAATTTTCACAGATGATGTATTTCTGTTGCCGCTATAACAACAAATATTAAAAACCAGAATAAAATAAATATTTAAGCGGGCTTCCATACAACAGACACGATTTTTTACCGTTTTTATAGATAATGGTAAGGAGCACTTCGTGCGCGAGTGCGACTCGCACTTGGCCGTGTTTTTTTTTAAATATTTTTCGTTCTTAGCTATGATTAAAGAAAATCTGTTCTGCCTATTGGAGATCAGAGACTCAAAGCTACTTCCACTTGGTCAATCGATGTGTTTACGATGTAGTACTATTTAGGAAGTTTTGCATATTTTTAAACACACGCTCTGGGTAAAGGACATGGTAGCCTTACGCCAAAGCCTTGAAATGGTTTTCATGAAAATCATGCTTGACCTTAGTTATCAGAATGCTCAAATAGATTTCCTCACTCATGTATTATGTGAAATAATGTTCAATATCCTTTTCAAATCGACCTGTTTTATTAAAATTATAATCTAATACCCATTCGTTCTGTTAACCGCAATGAATCGCGTGTTTACCTGACCTTCTTGTTTAGACTGCCTTGGGTTTTGCGGTTACGATGTACATATTCGTTATAAAAATAAATTCATCACAATCATTCAATACTCTGGGTTCATTTATATAGCAGACATTCTGAAAATAATGTCCTTTGTCAGCTTTGAATCGTGAAAAATGATTAAACAGATAAACAAAATGTTCCACGTTTATAATATCTCCTCAAAATCTTTGGACCTTTTTCATAAAAAAAACTTTACCTATAGAAGTGTTGAATTTCGAATCTGCTAATCGCTATTTAAACTATGTGACCAAATAAAAAAATAAACAAAATTGAACTGAATATTTTTTAATTTATTTATATTAATATTAAAAAGTTTTATAAATACGGATGTTTGACCGGAAGACGACCGCAGTGCTGGACACTGGTCAAGTATCGCCCGCAACATCGACCGGTCTTGCGTAGCCCGCAACTAGCAGATTCCCGTCGCGTCTCTTAACTAGTCATCATCATCATATAAGCCGAAAGAAGTCCACTGCTAGGCATAGGCATCCCCCACGTGTCGCCACAACAATCGGTCCTGTGCTTCTCGTATCCATCGGCTACCCGCTCACCAGGTCATCGGTCCAACTTGTGGGAGGCCTTCCAACGCTACGTCTTCCGGTACGCGGTCGCCACTCCAGAACTTTTCGGCCCCAGCAACCATCTGTTCTGCGAGCAATGTGTGCCACTTCAGTTTGTCGATTCTTCGGGCCATATCGCTAACCTTAGTTCTCTTGCAGTCTACCAGTACTAGTATAACAGTAAATATAGGCCATTCCCAAACAATAGGGTTTTTGACAACTATCAAGAATCTACATGGATTAAAACTTATTTGAAAAATTTTCCTAAAATGGTTTATAAAAAAAAACTGCTCTGGAATAATAAAGAACTCGCACACTTTTGAAATTATTTCTCTATTCTTTTTACGCAAAACGTCGATTGGCCCAAATGGTCTATGGCATGACTCGCGTTTTTAAAACGTTCACAACTCCGTCATTTTTTGAGATTTATAAAACTTTTTTTACTGCGTCTTGTCTTCGAGAAATGTAATAAGTTAATAACAAAATCCACATATTACGCCAAAATGTTATACTAAATTTACTATTCCCATACTTTAAAATTATCTGCGAAAATAAGGTATTAAACTCGTAATGATATCTATAGGTACCTAACACATAACTATCAAAACATTAACATTTCAGGCTGCTGCTGGAAGTCCTCGGACACCCAAGGCGTCCCCTACTGCTACTACCCCTCACACTTCGACTCGTTCCGCTTCCTCAATATGACGGAGGACAAGCACGGCATGAGCGTGTACATGGAGAAGCTGCGCCCTTCCGGCTACCCGGCCGACTTCGAAGTTGCGAGGATGGACTTCAAGTATCTGTCCGATGACGCACTGCAGATTAAGGTGAGGAATACCCAGTAGTTCTGTTTCCCACTGCTACTACCCCTCGCACTTCGACTCGTTCCGCTTCCTCAACATGACGGAGGACAAGCACGGCATGAGCGTGTACATGGAGAAGCTGCGCCCTTCCGGCTACCCGGCCGACTTCGAAGTCGCGAGGATGGACTTCAAGTATCTGTCCGATGACGCGCTGCAGATTAAGGTGAGGAATACCCAGTAGTTTTGTTTCCCACTGCTACTACCCATCGCACTTCGACTCGTTCCGCTTCCTCAATATGACGGAGGACAAGCACGGCATGAGCGTGTACATGGAGAAGCTGCGCCCTTCCGGCTACCCGGCCGACTTCGAAGTCTATTTGTAGTACTTATTATTTTTTTTTTATTTATAGTGGCGAGTGTCCGTTTGGAAGAGAGAAACAACGCATCATTTTTGTTTTTCTAATTTATGAATATAATTGCCAAGGAACATCCGTCACATACGAGCGCCCAAGCTAAAGCTCAGCTCACGATATCCCTTCCACTTGCTGCGTCAGCGTGATGGCCCGCCCTCTCAGCTGACAAATTTTCTTAGAATATGTATAGCACCCACAGATAAAAAAAAACTGTCATCAAATTAGACCATTCTGTAAAAAGTTATTCGTCGTCATTCATAAAAAAAATATGTAGGTCGACTTGAGAACCTCCTTCTTTTTTTCCGCCCCCTTTTTTCATCTAAAATCATACTGTACTAATATTTGGTGTATCCTCTTGAATTTACAGATATACGACGCAGAACACAAGAGGTTCGAACCGATGCAGCCAGAAATTACCATGGTGTCGAAACCTTTATCAAAGAAGAAATACAGGGTGCAAGTAGATGGATCACTCATAGGGTTTAAGATCATCAGGAATTCGGATAATGTTACTATGTAAGTTATTTATTTATTTATTTAATATGGGTTTGCTCTTGACTCTAGTCTAGGTCATAGATGACAGAGACAAAGTCGACGATGGAGCGAGCTTACCCAGAAGAAGCCAGTTCACTCTAATTTTGAAGAGATTAGGGTTGTATGCGTTCGGAAACACAGACGCAGGCAGACAGTTCCACTCCTTTGCTGTGCGCATTATAAAAGACGTTTGGAAACGTTTAGTGCGTGCGAATTGGTGGAATAGCAACAAGGTAGGAATGGTAACTTGCAGTGCGTCTAGACGTCCGATGGTAGAAGATGTATTTCACACATTTTAACCTACATGGTTCTCATATGATTTGACCAGTACGATTGTATGGACTTTATAGAGACTTTGACCTCTGAGTTTGTTTCGGTGTTTCTTCTCAGGATAGTCAGCTAGGAAACACTGGCCTCCATCTAGTTTAAAAATTACCAAAAAAGATTGATGTGTAAAAGTGTTATGTTTAACCTACTTACAAAATAAATATCATTTATACTACACCTGCTTAGAAAGTACCTTGATACTTTATCAAATTTACGGTAGAAAGTACGTCATTGCATATCGAACAAATATGCGGGGAGAAAACGCATCTGAGCGGGAGAGAAAAGTGTATGAAAATCCATTTCTTACGTGGTTTTTCTTTTTTAATTTTGGGTAAGACTATGCGCCGGTAACCTAAATATCAAAAGCCAAAAAGTTTTTACAGTGAGTTTTTATCTCCAAGTTCGCAAAATGACACTGGCCACTAGCTGTGTGTTGGATGGTGTCGGGCTGGCAGTGCGACCCTGCGGCGGCAGGATAAACAATTTGAAAAAAGAACATGTGAAAATTGCAGACGCCATTGGCGCCATTTCCAATTTGTGTGTTGTTTGAGGATTCAGTTTTAACTGCAACAATTTCAATATAAATTTCAATTAGTAAAGATTTCGTTTTTTATTTTCCTTCTAGGTGTAGTATAAAGCACTATGTATCACTCGAGAGAAACTGCGATTCCCGATCTTGGGTGTTTTAAAGCCCTCGCCTACGGCTCGGGCTTCAAACGACACCCTCGACGGTAATCGGTCACTTTCTCCTCTCGGTGAACAATGTACTATTATCATTCATTTAATTGTTCTAGCTTTAGACTTAAGTAGCAATAAGTATATTGTCTGGGTTAATAAATATGATTCTATTTAGTCCGTCAGTTAGTTATAGAAAAATATTGGATACAATTTTTTTATTTTATCAAATCAATAAAAAATACGAACATAAAACGCATCAAAGATAAAGAGTGGGGGCTTGTAACGTCAGTTTCCAGTAAAAAGTATACTGGTAAGTGACGTCACACGAGTTTTCAAACGCACTGTATGATCTTAATTTTTTGTTTACGTGACAAAAAAAAATACGTGTCCAATATTTTTTGGAAATCTATCTGACGGCCTAATTCGATTTTTTTTGTCAAATAACCTATTTTGTGAAAAAATAAATATTGTAATAGCTTGTCATACTTATATTGTATTGTATGACTGCATTTTAGAATCCGCGCAGACAGAGTGGCAATTGCAACTGTGTAGCCTCGGCGTACGCGTGCGGCCAGTTGTCTTGTTGATGCTCTCGAGGGCCTGTCTTGCACGCTACATTCAGCTTTTATTCAGTTAGATTTGAAGATGCGTGTTATGCGCATTTAATCAATTTAAACTGGTCAAGCGTCTAGCTGCTTTGTCTATAAAATATGTTACTGACAGCTAATAGCATCCTAGCTTTTTAGGACAGGGAGAGTATTCTTAAAAAAAAAAACATAGTTTGACCACTTAGTTGACGCTACCAATGTTACCAGTAAATAAAAAAAATACACTTAAAAAAATTGGTTGTCTGTAAAGTTGGTTTACGGACGATAGTTTAACGTGACAAAACATTGATGAAATGATCGTAACGTTACAATGAGCCATCCTTTCTCGTGCATGCAGCCGGCGTTCATCGATTTATTAGACGTTGTCACGTCAAAAACTATTAATCCCTATTTCCAGTGTAAACACCCAAGACATAGGCGGGCTGATCCTGTCGGACAAGTTGGTGCAGATATCCGCCGTGCTGCCCAGCAGCCACGTGTTCGGGCTGGGCGAGAAGAGGGCTCGCTTCATGAACAACATCAACTGGAATACTTTCGCTCTGTTCAATAGAGATCGAGCGCCTACTGAAGGGGTGAGTGGGCCATAGAATATAGGACAACCGTATATTCCGTCAAAAATGACGCACAAAAAAACACAAAAACAAATAGTCAAGTTTCTGGTAAAATATTGGTATTTTACCCCGTAATTAAATACTTCCTTTGTATTTATAATTATGTGTAGTGATTGAATAATCGGGCGCTAATATACCTAAACTTCACTTTTATTTCCACGAAAGTATAATACGGACATGCTTTTCAGACTCCCGGATCCCGGAATCGTTCGAAATTCTTGAGATTGCTATAACTAACCCCATACAAAATATAGTTAGAACTCGTTGTGAACTCATTGTAATTATTTTTAATTTAAAAAGCCGATTCTTATGGAAGTTTACAATGAAAGTTTTATGATTTTCCATTTGTTTTGAATAAAATAAAGATATCACTCAAAATAACCACTGCTATAATTTCATTAAGTTTGTTATAGTTGTTTTAACAAAATTGTTCAATCCCTTATTACTTATTTATTCAGAAAGGAATGTCCATATTATTCTTTCACGGGAAGAAGTTTAGGTATATATGCGCCCGATTATCCGATCACTGATTATGTGTTATGAGGTATACAATATTGCTTGGGATATCCGAAACCTACAATTTGTTTTTTACATAGTCATGTTTTCAAAAGTTATTCATTAGTGGTATTAGTTAAGTTTTTAGGTTTAATAACGGTCTGGGAACAATAGGTACACAGACTTAGGATCTCAATTTCACCTACTGAAGTCATTAAGTGAGTTTTTTCGATACCTACTTACAAACCTCGGTGTTTCACTCACATATACCTAATCCCTTCTGACACAAAGTGATCTATTTACCATCTTTGCTTATTGACAGGTCTTTTATCTGGCTTGGCCTCTTGAATATCCGTGTTAAACAGCGAATTACGATGGATTGCAATTTCCATGTAGTCTATAATGTTATATTGTCAATACCCTGTGTAGGTGAATCTGTACGGCACGCAACCCTTCTACCTGGCTGTAGAACACGACGGCAACACTCACGGGATGCTTCTGCTCAATTCTAACGCTATGGGTATGGTACACTTGTAAATATTTGTAAATACAGATTGTTTAACATAAATAACGCAGAACCTACAAAGGGGTCAATGTACTCATTACAACTTTGAATTGCATAAACAACGGACGATAGTTAACGTGACAACGTCATAACCAGAGGTC
The DNA here is from genome assembly GCA_002192655.3 of Mamestra configurata. Classification (NCBI taxonomy): domain Eukaryota; kingdom Metazoa; phylum Arthropoda; class Insecta; order Lepidoptera; family Noctuidae; genus Mamestra; species Mamestra configurata. The sequence goes on from NDFZ01005323.1 coordinate 342,112, forward strand.
GGAATTAGGTAGAGTTATTTATGTACTTACACTGATTTCATACAGCAAAAGAATAAAGTGGATATTCATCAAATCCCGAGATTAATTTTAAACAGCAGAAAAATCTCGTGATTTTAAATAAAAAAAGATAGGTATTTACTTTTAATGAATTTAAACCACAGCACGCGCGACGTTGACAAATTTACATTAACGACATCGGATGTCCGAAGTTGCAAAATTCCAGTGCGCACACGCGCGATGTTGCCACATTTGTAGTTCGCACAACGTTACTTGTGAGAACAAAAGAAAAAATATTATTATTTATTTGTAATATTGTTGGCCACACGGGATTGTCTATAACAAAACCCGGGAAGATCCATATTAATATCAACATTTCGATGCAAGTACATAAATAACTCTACCTAATTCCGACCTCTGGTCATAACAAAACATTGAGGAAATGATCGTAACGTTACAATGAGTCATACTTTTTCGTGCGTGCAGCCGGCGTTCATCGATTTATTAGACGTTGTCACGTCAAAAAAACATTATTTTAGAGGGCCTAGCACGTTTGTTTTGACGTATAGTAACGTTACTATACGTCAGTTTCACTCATTTACTCACGTTAACGATACCTCGTTGTGAATTTTGAATATTAAAAAACTACAGCCATATTTTGGTTTAATTTTATGTGACATACAGAATATATATCAAACAAAAATATGGATATAGTATCCAATTCAAATAAATATTATGTACGAAACAAGTGTACTTAATACTTAGTTATATTAAATATTAAAATGTTGCGTTACGTTACTATACGTCAAAAACATTCGTGCTAGGCCCTCAGTACATTTAGTCGAGTTATGCAAACAGAAAGTAACTGTTACACATTTTCATTTCGATTTCTGGATTGGTTCCACGGTAAAAGTTTTTCATAACTTTAAGTTTAATTTCCCTTTCTGCACAAAATTATACTTTGTGGAGACATCGATACGACAATAAATGAAAACACTGGCAATACTGGTTCATAAGAATATTTTGAAACTATTATAAATCCTGTCACCGAAATTAAAAATAAACTGTAAACGTCAGAAAAAATTGCAAATTAGTCATGGACAGTGACTACTATTTTGTCGAAATATTCCAAGCAGTCTGTTGCAGTCAGTGACATGAAATCTGTGATAAAAGACAACATATTCGTATGAACTAGTATGGCCAGTGTTTTGATTTATTGTCGTATCGTCGTCTCCACCTTGTATAAATAGCGAATAACAGCTTTAACAAGCACAAGTATTTATAAATTTCTTGTAAAAACATTTTTAATACGTAATGTAAAGCGATCATCGTGCGAACACGCATACGGGTCATCGCACCGACAGATGACGTCTCCCGGATTACAAATTAACGGGACGATCGCGTATTCGCGCGATGATCGCGGACAACGCCTAAGCAGTTCTTTATGTGAAAATGCTTTTTTAATTTAATTTTATCAAATGTTTTTGCAAGTAAACAAGTGTTAAAGAACTTCATTTTAAAATATATTCACAAATACTTTACAGACATAGTACTACAACCGACGCCCGGCATTACATATAGAACAACAGGAGGCATACTGAATCTCTTCGTGTTCCTGGGACCTTCACCTAAAGATGTAGTGGCTCAGTACACTGAGCTGGTCGGAAGACCCTTCATGCCCCCGTACTGGTCGCTAGGGTTCCATTTATGCAGGTAATACTATACTACGTAGTTTTTTATTTACTTCATCATCACCAACAGCTCGACTTCGCCCACCGCTGAGCTTCTCTTCCCTTGTGCCAATCCCGACGTTCCTGTGCCAGCTCCTCCCCGCGATTGCAACACTGTGGTGTGCCCACCTCGCTGCCGGACGATAAACACTTAGCGGCAGGCGTCCACTTGCGGCACGGCATGGCATGGTGTCGCAAAGGATTTTTTGGTGGACAAATAATTTTCGATTTATTTCAATGAGTTTAGAACTGTCATTATTTTATTTTAAATACAAATAGGTCGAAACATCACGTCATTCCCCGGGATACTACGGCACGTCGTGACATTCCATAAGATGCCACGGTACGCCGCGGCAATAATGTTAACAAAATACACAACAAATTTTACACTAGCACAGTACTGAACAGTGGCATGCCACAGGATGATACGATATGCCGATGCGCGCCATGCCATGCCATGCCGTGCCATGCCACAGGATGATACGATATGCCGATGCGCGCCATGCCATGCCGTGCCATGCCATGCCGTGCCATGCCATGCCGTGCCATGCCATGCCGTGCCATACCATGCCATGCCATGCCGTGCCATACCATGCCATGCCATGCCGTGTCATGTCATGCCGCGCCGCGCCGTGCCATGCCAGTGGGTGCCGGCCCTTATTCTCCTAGTTCTTGGACGCAACTTGATCACCGCCTAAGGGCCTGCGCTCACTGACGACATGGCGTTGCGCGGCACGGCGCACTTCGGCATACCATATCATTATGTGGTATGCCACTCACTCGTCCAGTTCAGTACTGTGCTGATGTAATGTTGGTTGTGTATGGAGTTAAAATGATTGCCGCGGCGTCCGGTGGCATCTTGTGGAATAACACGACATCACGCGAGGTGTTTCTACCTATTCGTATTAAAACAATATAATGACAGCTAAACTCCTTGAAATAAGGTCGAAAATAATTTGTCCACGAAAAAGTCCTTTGCCATGCCATGCCGTGCCGTCACTGGGCATCATGCTGCAGCAATGCAGCATGCCGCGGCGCATCGCGGCATCGTGGTATCGAAATAAAGTAACATGAATTCTAAACTCATTGAAATAAGATTCAAAAAACTTGATTAGTAATAAAATCCTTTGCCTTGACACGCCGTGCCGTGCCGGCAGTGAGCGCCGGCCCTTAGTCCACTGATTATCACCGCTCTTTACCAGATGTTCTGCACACCTCCATTTGGTTTCCATAATTTGTTTTCCGATGTAGAAAACCGAAGCGTTACTTAGACATCGGTAACCTTTGAAGCTCTGTCAAAGCTATCTGAAAACGAATGCAGGGTTAATTTGCAATTATACTTTTCTATACTAATATTATAAAGGGGTAAAGTTTGTATGTAGGGGTAATCTCTGGATCTACTGAACCGATTTTTTTTTTGTTATAATAACAGGCTATACGGGAAATTCCTACGGGAACGGGAAAAAAACAGGATATGCTCATACGAAGTCGCGGGCAACAGCTAGTATTGTATAAAAACTATAGCGAAGTAGAGTTGTTAACCAGACAACATTTACAACCTTGATTATAAGAGTGGTTTAAAATAAAGAAAGAAAAAAAGAATGAAAGAAAATATTAATTTGGGACTCGCACCAAACAAACCAGGTCATAACCAATAACTAACAGAAACAAGAAAGAACGTCATGAATTTAATACGTCATGTGCGAGGCCAAAAAGGTCCCTATCTCAGCATATGCTGCGTTATTTAAAAAAGTAAATAACTCAGCGCTGGTATTCTGATAGGGCCTGTGATGCCACGGAACACAAACTAAAATGAGATATTTAAAAACAAATAAAATTATTATTATAAAATTATGTTAAATAAGCTTATTTTTCATTTTAGGTTCAACTACAACACGGTGAATGCCACCAGAAATGTGTGGAAATCAAATAGAGATGCTGGCATACCTTTTGTAAGTAAACAAGTAATAATGTTTTATCTGAAGAATTAATAATACAAGTGTGTTATCAAGAAAGAAAAGATTAAATTTTGTTACAAGTGGGCAAAATTGTTCATTGACCAAAAAAAAACCTTCAAAAATATTGAAGAAATTGTACCTACAGTACTGTCTTTCCTTTTCTCTCTAAAATCCATTCAAAGGTTGTCTTGAAAATATCGCTTTTAGCGATAACGCCGCCCATTGTGTCACCTCAGTAAGAGCCTGACACGCCCTTCCGCTCCACCCAGAGCGGAAGAAATCATTTGATGATTTACCATCTTTAAAAAAACACGTATAGATAGCTCGCCATATTTAAATCAAAAGTCCTCTCTTCTAGGACGTGCAATGGAACGACATAGATTACATGCACGATCACAACGACTTCACCATCGACACCAAGCGGTTCGCCGGCTTGCCCGAGTTTGTGAAGGAGCTGCACGCGGAAGGCATGCACTATATCATGATTATTGGTGAGTGTTCTGTTGTTTTTGGGTCTAGAAACTAAGCATTTGGTTTTAAAGTCGATTTCCAGCCTCTCAGGTAAATTAAATTGGTTATTCGTCCAACTGCAGTGTACAGACGTCCTATAAGGTATCATGCAGGTTGCCCTTTTGCCATGGAAGAAAATAGAAACGCGAGGCTTCATTCATACATATACAGTGAAACCTGGATAACTGGGACATTGAGGGGTCTCAGATATCCAGGTATAAATAAATATCTGTCTCATTAACGGAGGGTTCCAAGAGGTTATTTCGGAAATTTATAAGTTCTAGTTCGAGAAACCTATAAAATTCAAAGAAAATAATTTAACAAAAGTATTATTTGAAATAAAATCTTAGTAAAAGAGGTAAAATACACTCGCTGTCTCAATTATAGAGGTAATACATAATTATTACAACATGATTATGTTGATATAATCGAAACAACTAATCTAAACTAATATTCGCGTAGTGTTCCGAGCCGCCATTAACTTTTATTCTTCTTGTATAATTTAATTTGTTTCAGATCCTGGTGTCGGCGGCTCAGAAAAACCCGGTACCTACCCACCGTACGACCGTGGAGTAGAAATGGACATATTCGTCAAGAACTCGACTAATCAAATACTTATTGGACAAGTAAGCTTTACGAAATTGATTACGTTAGGAAAATTATCTATAAATTACAGTTCCTTTGAGTACTTTTACTACTCAAGAGAAAGATATTGTCCTATACACACATGTGATCGTCTGATAAAATTATATCTACTAAACCACTATTTTGTCTAGCAAGTCCACTTATTTACTTTATCGATCATTCGTTCGTAACAGGGTATTTACAAGCTTTTATTTAGCGGCCATATTGAATTAAGTACAAGGTCTCACTTTATCGTATTTACTCAAGCCCTTTCATTTGATACCCATATTAAGGGGATTGAGAAAAATCCGCCATCTTGAAGCGGCGGCCATATTGAAACTATTACAATATTGAGTATTGTCACCAGAACTAAAGGTGTAAAATGGTGTCGCCGATACCGATACCGACAGTTAAGATTCAAAGAAAGCTATAAAAAGCTATGGCTTTAGAAACAGAAAAAAATATTCATACTTATAATAGTATTTTTTTATAAATGATATTTATAACAGATCAGAAGACAAAACTTAATATTTAAAATTCACAGCTATGAGATTTTTATTCAGGAAACACAATCTTAAATTATCCGCTTAAAGCCGAATAATTTAAGATTGATTGATTTAAGATTTCGTAAGTCTGTTTGGACACTGTTGAGAATAGTCTTTCAGATGCAAATTTGGATTTAGAACGTCATTGCGCAAGAAAACGAGAGGACCTGATTCTCTTATATATTGGGTGATCACTACTTCTTCTTTATAAGAATCAGTGCTCAAAATGGATAACGGCTCGTCTGCTTCAGCCTCTTCATTAATATCTTCACAAACGCCATATCCCACATCTCGAAGCGAAGCTATAGCGAAAACTTCAAAAGGTATCGGTATATCGACCAATTTAAAATCGCCGATTCTGATATATCAGAAAACTCGCGATATCGCCGGTATCGGATACATCCCTAGTCTTGTCTTAGGAAAATGTAAAAAAAAACAGTCAAAAACCCTATAATTCTATTATCGCACCTTTAAAGTAAAACCGTTACTAAACGAAATTATGAAATGTTATAGGGGAGCCAATATTAGAAAATAGTCACTGTTTTTAGATAGATGGCACACATACCTCAATTCATGAAAATTTTCGTTTAGTAACGGTTTTACTTTAAAGGTGCGTTATAGTCAGTGCAGTATGTCTTCAATAGTATTAAAAATGTCACTAATTATTTTAGGTATGGAACACCGGCTATACAGTGTACCCAGACTTCACTCATCCAAACTCAAGCAGCTATTGGCTGGAGATGATGACCAATTTCCATAAACAAGTCCCTTACGATGGAGCCTGGATTGTAAGTACACATACCTACACAATAGTGTCTTTTTGGACTACATATCGACTCCAGAAGTATCAATTAACGTAAGGGACATTTATCCTGTAGCGGCATCAATGCTGCCACATGAAGAGCTAAGAAACGAAATTTGTACGGCAACAAAAAGAATCGCAACGCCATCTATCCTGTCAGCGATGAACTACCAACGAAATCCTGCATCGCGCAAGCAAAGTTCTCCGTGCAATTTGAACATATACAACAGTCCGAATAGCAACTATCGGGCAGTTGCCCACCAGACACAACAACCGTCTGGTCGGAGGATCCTCCCATTTTCATTGCGGTACAGAGAGTAAAGTGCCTCATGCTGGACTTTACTCTCTGTATATGCATACAGAGTTTAGCCAAAGGCCTATATAACCCAAAATGCCAAAATTTACTTTACGGCAATCCGTAATAAGTGGCATTACCAAAAATGCTAAAATGACCCTTACGTTAATTGATATTTCTGAAATCGATATTAATAGATAATGTTTAGGTAAAATACAGCACTTAATTACCCGCAGCTCCGCTCTCATGGTTATTTTGTTTTTGGGGAGACAAATTTGATTCCATACAATAAATTACTAAAAATTCGCGTCGATTTGTTGGTCCATTGCTACGTGAAATAAATAATGAACGCTATTGTGATAAAGATTTTTTAAAGCCTTTTTAAGCTATCGTATCATCGTAACCATAACTCTAAATATAATCTGTTTGCTTTTTTTAAAAGTGTGTTTCCCGATTTTTTAATCAGTTATCAAATTTTCAGGACATGAACGAACCTTCAAACTTCCGCGATGGTACTGCAGTAGGCTCCTGCGGCCCAGAAGACCTCCCATACATGCCTCACACCAGCGATACGCAACTACGCACGCACACGCTATGTATGGACGCCAAGCACTACGCGGGCTCGCACTACGACAACCACAACTTGTACTCGCTCACTGAGGCCGTCGCTACTTATTTGTGAGTATTAATACATTATTGTATTATAATAACATTATATAGACTTAGAAGTTACCTCCTACAAATATGCCTCACACCAACGATACGCAGCCGCGAATTCGTCCGCGCATATCCGGATTGTTCCCGTTCCCGTAGAAACTTCGAGAAATCCTTTCTTAGTGCGAGTTTCTTTGGTATGTAAGTCCCCTACGGAGTGTAGGGACCAAATTTCAGCTTTCTGCGACCAGTAGTTGTCGAGTGTGTGTTGTCTGCCAGTCAGTAACGGGAGAATTTTATATATAAGGATTATAGAGACTTAGAAGTCACTTCCATGGTTTGTAATTATGATTTCGAAGCCACTAATTTAATTAATGCTTCATCTTCTTTATTTCGAGTCGATGGTTAACTCTTTTGGGCCCAGTAGCTACGTTAATTGCAGCATATCGGTGGCATTAATTAAGTACAGGTATATGGGCACTCGGGGCACTCCAACGCTAACATAATTCCCCTTCTCGTCCACAGTTCACTAGCAGAGATCAGAGGCAAACGTCCGTTCATAATAACTCGCTCGACGTTTGTGGGTAGCGGCAAGTTCTCGGGGCACTGGAGCGGAGACATCGCTAGCGACTGGCACGACATGAAGATGACTGTGCCGGGTAAGACTGCAACATTTGAAAAGAAAGAAAGAAAGAAAACTTGTTTATTTGGCACACATAGTTAAACACAATGTAGGTACCTACTTATAAAAAAAAATCGAAGCTTAATTTAAACAAAACAATAACTAATTTTAATTAAGCCTAGGTTAGGTTATGATGGGGCTGACATGCCTTATAAGGATAAAAGTCCCTAAAAAATAAAGAAAAAAGAAAAAAAAACAAAGCAATAACATTGTGTGTCACACGGCTGCGCCAAATAGGTCCAGTTCAGCAAAAATGCCAGACAACTAACAGTTGCCTGACGCTGATTTTCAACTGAACCTTACGTTGAAGTGTAAAATAACATTTCTCTAAAGACACAACACGTTTTGAATGATTTACTACATCCATAATGGATTTTAACCGAACAAGTCAAGTGAAGAGCAAATAGGTTATTTCTAGGCTAACGTACTCCATCGTCGACTTCATCATAGTTTTCCATCAGAAGATATTCTGGTCAAACGCGAGCCTATAAATATTAATAAAAAAAATAACCTGCATTTTGCAAATTTAACTTGATTACTTTTTTGAGCCCTACTATGAAGACTTAAAACGATCATGATTCCGCTTTTAGAGGGAGACAGAGCAATACATAGCGAATAGCACTATCCCGTTTACATCATCGGAATTCGATGGCAATAGCGCGTCATAGTAGAGCTGCAGCACGTCTGAAATGTATCGAGTTCTTCACAAATTCTCACTTTTTTTTTCACAAATTCTAACTACCTTTTTTTTTCTTCATTCTTCAGACGTTAACATAAGGACCCCAAATCGAACTCACAAAAACAACATCACTTTATCGCTGGCAGAATAGTCGACATCGGCTCAGTTTTCAAAGAATTAATTAATAAAGAAAACACTTTATATTTATTTGTGCTCCACTGTAAGGCGTAAGCTTTTTTTCTATTTTTCTCTGTGTGGTATCTGAGCCCAGTCCTTTAGGTAGGTCCAACTCGTTTCTCTCTAACCGCCTGGGTCCAACACGTCGAAGAAATATTCGTATACTCAAATGCACCAAATAATCTGTTGGTATTTTTGTAGAACTGCTAAGCTTCAGTCTCTTTGGCATCCCGATGATGGGCGCCGACATTTGCGGCTTCCGGGGCGACACCACGGTGGAACTGTGCAAGCGATGGATGCAGCTTGGAGCCTTCTATCCTTTCTCGAGGAATCATAACTCTGACACTTCTAAGGTAAGCAACTTTTAAACAACTTACTGAGATCTACTTGACAGGTTCGATTCAGGAAAAAAAATAAACTGTGGCGTTATCAACTCAAGCACACTGCACCTTTGGCCAGTCACATGAAGAGCCATGAAGAACAACCTCTCCTGGTCGACCCCAGCAGTCACGTCACTACGTCGCACAACTCCGACCCACTGAAGCCAGCAGCACCGCTCCGACTCACTGGAGCCTGCAGCATCATCCCGACCCACTGGAGCCAGCAGCACCACTCGGACTCACTGAAGTCTGCAGCATCATCCCGACTCACTGGAGCCGGCAGCATCATCCCGACTCACTGGAGCCGGCAGCATCATCCCGACTCACTGGAGCCGGCAGCATCATCCCGACTCACTGGAGCCGGCAGCATCATCCCGACTCACTGGAGCCGGCAGCATCATCCCGACTCACTGGAGCCGGCAGCATCATCCCGACTCACTGGAGCCGGCAGCATCATCCCGACTCACTGGAGCCGGCAGCATCATCCCGACTCACTGGAGCCGGCAGCATCATCCCGACTCACTGGAGCCGGCAGCATCATCCCGACTCACTGGAGCCGGCAGCATCATCCCGACTCACTGGAGCCGGCAGCATCATCCCGACTCACTGGAGCCGGCAGCATCATCCCGACTCACTGGAGCCGGCAGCATCATCCCGACTCACTGGAGCCGGCAGCATCATCCCGACTCACTGGAGCCGGCAGCATCATCCCGACTCACTGGAGCCGGCAGCATCATCCCGACTCACTGGAGCCGGCAGCATCATCCCGACTCACTGGAGCCGGCAGCATCATCCCGACTCACTGGAGCCGGCAGCATCATCCCGACTCACTGGAGCCGGCAGCATCATCCCGACTCACTGGAGCCGGCAGCATCATCCCGACTCACTGGAGCCGGCAGCATCATCCCGACTCACTGGAGCCGGCAGCATCATCCCGACTCACTGGAGCCGGCAGCATCATCCCGACTCACTGGAGCCGGCAGCATCATCCCGACTCACTGGAGCCGGCAGCATCATCCCGACTCACGGGAGCCGGCAGCATCATCCCGACCCACTGGAGCCGGCAGCATCATCCCGACTCACTGGAGCCGGCAGCATCATCCCGACTCACTGGATCCGGCAGCATCATCCCGGCTCACTGGAGCCGACAGCATCATCCCGACTCACTGGAACCAACCTTCCACTGGCCTGGCAAGCATTTCAAAGATGTATGGACAACTCATCCACTATTGAACCCTAGTCTCCGGAGGGGAGTAATGTAGTGGCATCAATGCCGCCACATGAAAAACTAAGAAGGGAAGTTTGTACGGCAACAAAAATAACCGCAACGCCATCTATCCTGTCAGCGACGAACTACCAACGTAATCCTGCTTCACGCAAGCAAAGATCTCCGTGCGATTTGAACATTTACAACAGTCCGAATATCAACTATCGGGGCTGTTAGACACAACAAACAACAACCGAATGATCGGAGGATCCTCCCATTTCCAATGGAGGTGTGCGGGACTTTACTCTGTTCCGCATACCCTCTATAGAACTATATTTAAATGGTTTAAGCCCAGTTTCAAGATCAGTTAGTTCCTGTTTTTGCCATATATTTTCAAAACCTAAACTATAGGATCAATCCCGACAACACTGCAGCGTTCGGTACCAGGTATTTTGTCTAAGCAACATTAAATTCAAAATAATACTCATATTAAACATCTTTAGTCTTAGGCAACGTATGACATAGCTCGTAACCTTATTCCAAGCCCTATCAACTTTTGTATACAACTTCAGTCGTTCAGTAAACCTTCAACTGAGAACTTTCATTTGCGAAACTTTCTGATTACTCCAAACACTAACCACCTTTTTGGAAAAGTGTTGACACCGACGTGATTTTGCATTTGTTGCGCTGAGTGCTGAGTGGGGCCATGCCAGCCAGGCTCCTTCCTTATGAGCTGCACTATATGCAGTCAATAAATTGTGATCCATTTCCCTTGCAGCCACAAGATCCAGTGTCCCTAGGCCCGGAGGTGGTAGAAGCTAGTCGCTCAGCGTTACGTCTGCGCTACACGCTGCTGCCGTACTACTACACTCTGTTCTGGAGGGCGCATGTGTATGGAGAGACTGTCGTCAGACCGCTGTTCTTTGAGTAAGTAATATTATCATCATCAGGGTATCTGTAGCCAGTGTCCCTAGGCCCGGAGGTGGTAGAAGCTAGTCGCTCAGCGTTACGTCTGCGCTACACGCTGCTGCCGTACTACTACACTCTGTTCTGGAGGGCGCATGTGTATGGAGAGACTGTCGTCAGACCGCTGTTCTTTGAGTAAGTAATATTATCATCATCAGGGTATCTGTAGCCAGTGTCCCTAGGCCCGGAGGTGGTAGAAGCTAGTCGCTCAGCGTTACGTCTGCGCTACACGCTGCTGCCGTACTACTACACTCTGTTCTGGAGGGCGCATGTGTATGGAGAGACTGTCGTCAGACCGCTGTTCTTTGAGTAAGTAATATTATCATCATCAGGGTATCTGTAGCCAGTGTCCCTAGGCCCGGAGGTGGTAGAAGCTAGTCGCTCAGCGTTACGTCTGCGCTACACGCTGCTGCCGTACTACTACACTCTGTTCTGGAGGGCGCATGTGTATGGAGAGACTGTCGTCAGACCGCTGTTCTTTGAGTAAGTAATATTATCATCATCAGGGTATCTGTAGCCAGTGTCCCTAGGCCCGGAGGTGGTAGAAGCTAGTCGCTCAGCGTTACGTCTGCGCTACACGCTGCTGCCGTACTACTACACTCTGTTCTGGAGGGCGCATGTGTATGGAGAGACTGTCGTCAGACCGCTGTTCTTTGAGTAAGTAATATTATCATCATCAGGGTATCTGTAGCCAGTGTCCCTAGGCCCGGAGGTGGTAGAAGCTAGTCGCTTTGCGTTACGTCGGGCAAGCCAAAACTCGGTCGCCACTTTCGGTCGCTGATTTTTTTTTTCGAATTTTCATTCGGCTTTCGGCCCCGGTCGCTATCCGTACTGCTAGCAATGTGCCAATTAACTTCGACTGATTCGGAAACATCCGACATCGCCAAAAATTATTCGATAATAATGGTGTGTTTTGGTTGTATTTCCAGAGCCCCCGAACAGAACAATCTCCACGACATAGACACTCAATTCATGGTCGGCCCGTACGTCATGGTGTCTCCCATACTGGACCAGGGCGCCGTGGTAGTGAGGGCAGAGTTCCCCGGGCCGCAGAGCTGGTACAACGTGCTGGACGGACAGTTCATAGCCAGCGACAAGTCCTACGAGCTCACTGACAACGAGACCGTGTCGGTTAAGGTGAGAATTAAGAACAAGTAGACCGTTTTGAACTCATGAGCGTGTGCGCCTAGTACTTTTTGAAAGAATCGTTCCTAAAACTGCTATACTTTTTTTCCAATAATCTACGCTTTTTCAGCTTGCCTGAGGTCGGGACGTGAATTGGTAACCATTAATAACATACCGAGTATTAACTGTGCCTCGGAGAGCACGTTAAATTATTTGTTCCGGCTGTCATATGAACATCTTTGACAGTCGTTGATAATCTGAAACCAGTCTTGCCTAGGAGTATTTATTGTATTACCCTGTTACTGGGTTTTGAAGGTCAGTTAGAGACGTTAAGCTGCATCAGGCTATCGGAACCGGATCAGTCTAAACTGGAAGCCAACTCTTGTATAGGTATTTGGGAAAAGACTAGGCCGATTGGTTAACTTACTTTTTTAACCAAAAATTAAAGAAACGATTACTATACTTCTATAGTAATAATATAAATGCGAAAGTGTCTGTCTGTTACCTCTTCAGGCTTAAACCGCTGAACTGGTTTAGATATGGGGATAGTTTGAGTTCCGGGAAGGGATATAGTATAGTTTTTATCGCAGATATCATACTTTAAGGGGGTAAAAATGGGGGTGGAAGTTTGTATGGGGAATCAATAACCGCTGAACCGATTTAGATGAAATTTGAATCTTTCGTTATTGAAGAAAAAACCATGACAAAAAATAGTATCTTAAAAATAAAAATGGCTGCCCAAAGTAACTATTTCACGTGTACGAAGTCGCGGGCAAAAGCTAGTAATACATAGTTATTATAAAACTAATTTCTTTCCCACAGGGCGGCGGCATAATCCCCTTGCAAGAGCCACCACTACAGGGCCCAGTAACCACGACCAACACGCGCAGCTCTCCGCTACAGCTGCTGGTGGTTCCTGATAGAGACAACCAGGCCAATGGGGAGCTCTACTGGGATGATGGCGATAGTTTGAGTAAGTTCTTGTGTACTTTTTTAGCTATAAAGTTGGAGTGTCCTTGAGAAAGCATCTGGGATAGACTAGATGCATAAAAAGGTTCACAGGATGTTATCGCAGTTCAGGGTGCTGTTACAAGGTGTGTTGGACAAATTGACATCAGCATCATTATCATTCACAGCCTGACTTTGCCCACTACTGAGCATATGCCTCTCTTTCCTGGTGCCAATCCCCACATTCCTGTGCCAGCCTCATCCAGGTTTTTTCCGCGATGGCAACACTGTTGTGTGGACTAACTTGGATCAAACTCGTCCCGTTATATTTTACTTTTCATTCCCCTCTTCTTATTTGAATGTTTAGCTGCAATTAACCTCTGCCAGACCACATAAAAAAAAAAAAAAATATATATATAATTAATAATATTTTTTTACTTCCTTCCAGACACCTACGAAGAACAAAAATACAGCCACATAGAATTCACCCTCAACAACACAGAAATACGCAGCAACGTACAATGGTGGGGATACGGCGTGCCTTCTCTCAACAAGATATCAGTACTGAACCAACCGCCAATCAAGATGGTTGCTATCAACGACCAGCCTTGCGTCAAACCGTGCGAGTTTACCTACAACACACAATCCAAAGTCCTCCAGATAACCGCCAATCTCTCCCTGGATAAACCTTTCAACGTAAAATGGTATCAAACTATAAAACCACCCAGCCCGAACTGGAGAAACTGGATGGGAAGCAAAAATAATCCCTGAAAAATCTGGGTATTATGAAGTTTATTGTAATTATGTGTCGATGGAGGTTTTAGTCCCACGTGTACTCTGGTCCTGAAAGTCCTGGTCTATGGTACCATTGACTCGTTTGTATGACCATTTTGTGTACCCTGATTGTAAGGAAATCCAACGGTATAGTCTTAAGATGGGATAAGGATGTAAATTTAAAAGATTTGTTCATAAATTTGCATAAACGCTGGTTCCTATGAAGGAATTTAATAGTTCTGCGAGTTGAGTCAGAAAGCTGGGTGATGATGGATAAACTTAAAATTCATAAAAAGATTTTTATGTAAAAACTAATTAATCTCGCAATTTTAAGTGAAATTATTGGTTTGAAATCATTATTTTGCAAGTTAATCTAATAGAGCTATGCATATTTGAAATGGCTTAGCAAGTAACAAATAAATTCTTGTGATCATGAAAATCCTTCTATACGATTGATATAAGAATTTAGAGAGGAACTTGCACTCGAAGTCTCGAAACTTTTCGAAAGTCTCCCAGTTTTATTCACTCTTTTTCTAACATCGGGCAACACTCGCTCATAATAAATACTAAACGCCAAGAATCTTAGAAGTCGCGGTATGAACGAAAAATTCGCCGTCGAACTGTTTAGAACCGCGTCTACCATGAGCCAAGGGCATTTTGTATAATTTGGTATATTTACACGGAATAATCTTCCTTTATTTACACTTTATTCAGGCTTGTTAACCACACATATTCGTAGCTACTAAGATGTTACAGTATAAGTATTAATAATTCACATTTATATTTCTATTGACTACTGATAAATAATACTTTAATTCATTGGGGACACAGTCCATCTAACGTTATTCTATGTCTATGAAGTTAAACTATTGAAATCTATTCTAGATTACTATGGTAGTGGCCAAAGCTGATATACAGAATGATCCATTTGAGATTAGGTTATTTGGGAGACATTTCAAGTTACTCATTTTTTCCGGTTTATGATACGGACCCCTTCGTGTCCGACGAGCACTTGGCCAGTGTCTTTTATTTCTTAAAATCAATGGCATGTTTCTTAGAACTAACTGACTGATCTTAGTGAATTATCCTGTATACTAGTCTATTTTTCCTCGGACTGCGTAAATAATTACAATTTCAAGTGTTTCTATTATCTGATATTCTCCCAAAATGACTCAGTTTTTAAGATATTGGTGTGCATTGCTTATTTTTGTTCTTGATAATAATAGTCTAGAATATTGGTATTTCTTAGTTTCGGTATTATGAAGCTTTATAAAATTAATTATGTATTATTTTATTTAACAAGGATTTTAAATGCTTTTCTGCCAATTATTACTAATGATAATTATATAAAATCCAGACACCATTGTGGTCAAGTTCAAAATTAAAAGACATTTAGTAAGTCCTTTTTCATTTGATTGATTAGTTTAAAATGTAATGGAACCAATTGACTGGCCTGTTGGTCGAGTGGTTAGTGACCCTGACTGCTAAACCGTAGGTTGTGGGTTCGATTCCCACCCAGGACAAATCTTTGTGTGATGAGCATGATCATTTGTTCTGTGTCTGGGTGTAATTTGTCTATAATATGTATGTATTTAGAAATATATAAGTATGTTTTTCAGTTGTCTGGTTGCCATAGCACAGGCTCTGCCTAGTTTGGGATTGGATGACCGTGTGTGAGTTGTCCCAAGATTTATAGATATATTATAATTAGTAGGTAGTAGGGGTAGGCCATGATTTTATCAAGGAATAGTGGCCCACACCGGCTTCGCTCGGATGCATATTTTTTTCCAAAGTTTTCTTTCATAAGAAATATATAAATCATAAGTATAATAATAATTCTCCTGCCAATAAACAAACACAACAAAAAAATAATTAGCGAAATTGGTCCGGCTTGTTCACACGTGATGCCGTGACCAAGGGATATAGAGATTCATTTTTATATTATTGAGGACTATAGCCAAATGTTGTTTGGCCATATGACAACAGGTTGTTTGGTATGTTTTAAACTTGACCACATGAAGAAAATGTTGTTACATTAACTTTACGTGTACCTCTAGTCATAAGGTATATATTTAACACTAATAAAAGCTCAAATCACATTGGATTTTGTGGTGCCCGAAGTCCACAACACAAGAACTACCTAAATGTTGTTCATTATAAAATAAAAGTTTTCATAAATTATATAGATATGTACGCATTTTTAAACTTAAATATACATTCATAAATATTTGTGGTCTTTCCGAGATAGTTAAATATTACAATTTTACCGTAAAAAAAACATTACAGCATTTATCATTATTATAGTGTTTAATCTGTAATTTAAGTGAAATCTCTGAAGATATGTGTAGTTTTAATTTAATGTAACTCTTTCACATGTACTTACATTAATTTCGTCATATCTCCCGTACAATAATTTTTGTGATATTTTTTGGAATTCTTGTGATAATTATTGTTACTTTGTTTGGGGTACAAAAGAAAAATATTGTGATAAATATTAACTGCACTAGCTGAGGGTGTGATTGATGCCAAAGTAGTGATTTATGTTTACCATTGATTTTTGTAGTTAAGAATGCACTAATAAACATGATAACGCACAATAAATGAATTGTTTTTATGTAAAACTATTAGCAGATCCTTCAGAAATATTGTGGTTAACCATGAAAATAAACACAAATTAACATAACAAACTTTATTATTCTCTATAACATCTAATAAATAAAACAAATGCTTTTAAATAAGGACCTACTTACTTTTCTAAATCTTTCTCAGTTTTTGCGACATCCGTTTTAAGGAATGTCTCATATTGTTCTTCAGTCATCAAAGTTTTCAACTCATCAGGTTTTGTCAACTTCAACTTGAATAGCCAGCCTTGGTCATAATAGTTGGTGTTTATAAGGGCTGGTTTTTTCACTACTTCTTCATTTTTCTCTGTAACTACACCAGTGACTGGGGAATATATTTCACTGGCTGCCTTTACGCTTTCTAGTGCTCCACATCCATCTCCTTCATAGACCAATGTCTTTGGTCCAGGTAGATCTGCAAAGACCACGTCTCCTAGAGATTCTTGTGCATATTTGCTGATACCGACTGTTCCTATTTCCTTGTCCACCACAACCCACTCGTGTCTGTCCGTGAATAGCCTCTTTGCTTTGCTACTGTACTGATGGTGCAACTCACAGTATGTCTGCTTGATATTAGACTGGAGAAAGCAACTCTTAGAAACATACTGTTTTGAGATTTGCAGGAAACATCTTTGGAATGCCATTTTCCTCTGAAAACACAATGAAATATTTTCAATCTTTTGTACTTTAGTTTCGTAGTTAACATCTAATGGATAGTGATAAAAAACTGGCAAGATAACTCAAGGATTTAAAATGTAAACAGCAAAAAGAAATCATTTTAATTATTATTAATTAAGCTCGCTCCATCGTCGACTTTGTCTCTGTCATCTATGACCTAGACTAGAGTCAAGAGCAAACCCATATTAAATAAAAAAAAAAAATTGTGTAAACAAAATGCAGTAAGTATGATTCCTGAATACTTGATTTGGTTGTTACTTTGAGGTGTATTACTTTATAAATAAATGTCAACAATAATAGTTCAGATAAAATTTACTTGTTTACATTGTATCGGGTCAAGCCACAAGATTTATCCCTCAAATCTATACTAATATTATAAAGCTGAAGAGTTTGTTTGTTTGTTTGTTTGTTTGTTTGAACGCGCTAATCTCTGGAATTACTGGTCCGATTTGAATGATTCTTTCAGTGTTGGGTAGTCCATTTATCGAGGAAGGCTATAGGCTATTTTTTTTTTTTTTCAAAATTAGGGATCCGTAATAAAATTGCTATTTCGTAACACAAGGTGTAAAATCAAAAACCTTTTTTTGCGTGCGCTGCAAAAACTATTGACAAAAGAACAAAATGATGTACTACGGGTTAGAAGATCCCATTAAGACCTACAAAAAAGTCCGCGAGAACATATATCTAGCTATCATGGTTTAATCACAATAACCCATTTTGTGTTCAAAATAATTATTAAATCGTCTAAAGAAAAAAAACTACGTTAAATACGTATCGTAATATTAATCTTTATCGAAATTAAGCATTATGTTATCAAGAGTATTTATGTAGAAGTAAAATACTTTTTGTTTCATCTCAATCGGATATTTCGTTTAAAAGTTATCACGTGTGTAAGATGTTAAGAGTTGGTACCTATTAATGAGTTATGGGCCATAGAGTTTTTTATCAACATAAAATCCTGTAATAATCTTTTTCGAAATATATTTGTTGATGATTGTAAGTATAAGATCTTTGAAGAGTATAATAAATACATTTCTAAAATAACTCTGCTAAGGAAATCCACGCGCGCATAATGTTTTGAACAGTTCTGAAGACATTGATAATTGCATTAACTTCGGTAATGGTAGTTGAAACTTCTAATACAATTAAAGGAGTTTTAATCTAATAGAATTGAAAAACGCCCCAATTTTTTGGGTAACGTAATTCCTCCAAACTCACGAGATTCAACGAATCCTAAATTTTGATTCTAATCTTGAAAATTAAAAGCAGAATATTTTTAGTATTTATTTCCTTTGGGCCAAGTTCTTTTGCAATTGTATTGAGTGCTTTTATCATTTGTATGCTCAGTATTCCACAATCACCAGTAAATTCTATAAAGTTCAATGAACTTATTTGATCTTTATTATGAACTTTATTATAGCAATACAGAATAAAGCGAAATAGTGATACAAAAGCGGCTTTCAAATAATTCTCAAAGAGATATTAAAAAGTGATCAAATTAACACAAAGGGCTCAAAACAGCTATTTTATAGGAACTAGCACTAACAAGTCTAAAGCAACTTGGGAGGTAACCAATTCTATGAAATTTAATATTCCTAAAATGATAGCAAGACATTTTAATGATTATTTTATAGACTCAGTTCAATCGAATGCCGATAATTTGCGAATAATACTCAAACAGACACATCATCAGGATTATATATCTAATCTATCTAAACTAATATTATAAAGAGTAAAGATTAGTTAGTTTGTTTGTTTAGAATTAAGGTTGATAATGTACATGTAAACTACACTTCAAATTACTCAAATCGGACCTTTCGTTTTAAAGTTACGACGGGCATAAAAATGGTCTAAGTAAGAAAAATGTTACGGTTTGAGCGAACTGGGGAGAATCTTAACGCTTAGTCCGATGAAGCTGAAACACGGCATTAATGTTTTGGATAAAAAAAGAAAAATAACAAATATTTGGATTTTTCGATGCTCTAAGTAAGAAAAATGTTGCGGTTTGAGCTAACTGGGGAGAAACTTAATGCACGGCATTAATGTTTTGGATAAAAAATTAAGAATAACAAATATAAGGGGCGAAAAGGGTTGATGAATTTTTCAGGGGAGGACATTATTGCTTACTTCAATTTACGTGGAAATTGGAATGAACAAGCTAAACGTGGGAAATTTGAAACAGATCTAACAATGTTTACATATTCAACCTCTGGCGGGGTGAACGGGGTGAACTGGGTGGATAGTAGGCTGATCCTGAGACCGTTGAATGGATATCGTAGTTGAAGTTTGTGGAGTACCTACTAAATCCGCGCGGACGAAGTCGCGGGCGAAGTGCTAGTACCTGATAAAATGAAACTGATCTCAATACATTACATCCTGGTCAAACTAATATTGGAGAGGATTTTGTATACAATGCACGACACTAGAATCACAATAAAATGAAATCATAGTGAAGAAAAAATGTATATCTTGAAAAGTGAACATTGCAGCCTATTTTGAAAGTTATTATATTGGGTATGAAGGGATATTGTAGAGCTCTAATACTTCTGAGTACGGATAGAGTAAGTACAAAGACATTAAATTTATAATGTATCTTTAAATCTCTTTGATACGAGAATTATTTTCGTACGCCGATTTCGACCGACGTCGTATGATAATGTTTTCTAAGAATACTGAAACAACGGTCCAATACTTACAAATTGTTTTTATGACGGAAAACTATATTCCGTCAGCGACAATTTGATATTTAAAATCTATTTCACTTCACATTCACAACAAAACTGAAATAATATGAGGTTAGGAAATAATATTTGAGAACTGACTGGAACTGACTGATAGTCTGATGACGGTTCATTTTGACACAATGTATTTCTAATTTAGTAGTTTTACAAAATAAAATATAAATAATACCGAGTGAAGTTGAATGATCAAATCTTGTCGTCAGAGCAACACAGTCAACACACCAAAATTACGCAAAATAAAACTTCGTAATTTTTGGCTCTGTTTCTGAACGAAACAAGTGCTACAAAAACAAAATTCTTTAGGGATCCGTGTTTTTTGCAAATTGCTGGTCAGTGTTAGGTAAATTTATTTCGCGACAATAACAAGTACATATTTACATAATTATAACCATAACAATAATCGCTCATTATCATCAACTTAGATTTGATGTTTATACTATATAGATACTATTTGTGAAAATTTTACATAATTGATTTTTATTTTTCTTTAAAGTGTTCGAACATTCAGAAATGCAACAATACATTTTCACTAAGTTAAATGTTATTTGTCAAGTTTTTTTTTTTAAACTTTTAAGGCGTCAATGTAAGGTATTGTTTGCGTAAATGTTTCGGATTAGCGCCACCAGGTGGAAGAGCCTTCGTCGTGAACGTTCCCTATACGTAGGTTCACCACTCTGTACTGTGGGACAGTTTTTTCTAGATATTAGTAGTAATTTTCTGTTTACTCACGGTAACATTTGGTCGTCAAACTTGACAACAGTTTTTCAAAAACGTCACAACAAACGTCATTGTTCGCTTAGCCATGAGTGAAAGATGTCAAACGAAGCTAACAGAGAATTTTGATAATAAAAATTATATTATTTACTTCGGTATTCTATGCACGGCGATTGCAGTTTTATATTTTTACAGGTAGCATAATTAAATAACTACATATCTGCATACTTTGTGAGTGGTATCTCCCTAAACGATTACATTTTTTTTTCAGATTTCACTTTGCCACAATAGCATTTAGCTATGTGTTGGGATGTCTGGCTTGTTATTACGGGCTCAACTCGAATATTTTACACGATTATATTGATAAATTAAAGTGCCATTTTGTCGGTGAGACGTACAAAGATGAAGGAGACGCACCTGCTCGAGTGAGTTGGCATACTTTCTTTGTTTACTGTTTACTTGGTATAGAAAACTGGTTATTTCGCGATTGAGGTCATGTACGCCTCCCTATTAATCATTTTTGCCATTTGATAAGCAGTTATTGCGAGGGCAATTATTATTTCTAGGAAAATCAATCAAGAAAATACCCATAGAGTTGTTTTATTGTCAATTACTGTGAGACTTCACTAATCATTTTTATTGCTTAATTAAACATCCGTGTTATCTTTCACGTCCATTTTCTAATGGATAGAGTAATGAGTGTTGAGGTAGTACTTGTGATCAGTTGAATAGCATCTTTCTCAGTTAAACACTAGTGTCTTATCATTAACTACAATCATTATAGATCTTATCTGATGTTCTAATTTTCAAACAGTCAGATAAATAATAGTTGAGAAGATACTGGTAACTTTGCATTCTCCCTGTAGTTTATTTATGATAGTGCTATTTAGTAAATTAATTTATTCTGGAGTTCTAATTACTAAGCACCAAGTCATATAATAATTTTCATTTTAATTAGTCATTGGTTAATTAGGTACTTGAAAACAGTTTCAAATAATAAATTATAAACCTAGAATATTTATTGACAACATCCCTAACTAAAAAGGTAATTTTGGCATTGAGCTTAAATAATACAAAAATAATTAAAATATCCTCATTTACAACAATAGGTAGATCATAGATAATCACACAATAAAATCTGTCATTTGAATTGAGTAGCTCCTGATGACCTGGTTTTTGAATAATATGTATTATCAAAAAGAAGATTGGATAAATTGTTAATTACTATATTGTTTTTTAGTTTTCTTCTTGTTCAGCATGAGTTACAAATAAATTGAATTTAGGGACACAAATATTCTGTTGTAATAACAGTGTTATTTGAACAGAATATTTGTGTACTGCCTAGGATGCACCCATTTCTTGGGATGTGATCATTGAAGACTATCCAACAAGATCTCTACATTTTTGGCTATAAGTAATAAAAAGTTGTCTTGGCAACAGTGTAGCTTTCTAGAAGTGAAAGAATTTTCGTCACTGTTTGTGTTAGTTTGTTTGTAATAAAAGATAATATCTGGAAGTACATTAGTGAAAGAAAGAAAGAATAATATTTATTTAGCACTTACATGAAACACGCACGGTACATAGAAATAAAAAAATAAATGTAGGTATGCCAAGAACCAAGTGTGTGTCTCACGGCTGCACTAAAAAGGTCCATTTCAGCTATATGTCAGACAGACTGATGCTGTCTTCCAGAAATTATCTTTAACAGGACTTCACCTCTTTGGTTTATTAGATTGGGAAGAGAATAGCCATCTTGAAAATCAGTGAAAAGCGAATTTGATGGTCACAAATATGAATCATAATTTATACCAAATGATTTAAGTTCTGAGTCATCTCTTCTCAGACTTGTTATT
This sequence comes from Mamestra configurata, assembly GCA_002192655.3. Classification (NCBI taxonomy): domain Eukaryota; kingdom Metazoa; phylum Arthropoda; class Insecta; order Lepidoptera; family Noctuidae; genus Mamestra; species Mamestra configurata. The sequence continues at coordinate 364,772 of NDFZ01005323.1, forward strand.
GAATAAGTCACTTGTCCCTTCCCTATCCATTGATCACAAATAATGTATGATTCATAGCAATTGTTTAACATTACATTGTACTAATACTCCACTATTATTAGAAAACTGGCCAAGTGTAAGTTGGACTTGCAAACAAAGGGTTCCATATCATAAGCCGAAATAAACATGTTAATGTTAATTTTATTTCTTTTTATTATTTGTTGTAATAGTGGCACCAGAATTACATAATCTGTGAAAACTCAACTGTCTAGCTATCACGGTTCATGAGATACAGCCTGGTGACAGACAGACAGACAGACGGACAGTGGAGTCTTAGTAATAGGGTCCCGTTTTTACCCTTTGGGTACCAAGCACTAAAAATGAAAAAGAAATGTGAAATTATATATTATGTTTAAAAAGAAGAAAGAAAGAAAATTATTTGTAAATGTTTGGTTGTTTGTTAATAAATTTTGCTGCAATGGTGGAACAGATTTGACTAAACTTAGGTCACAGATAGGACATGACCTGAATTAGGACAGAATATTTTTTATCCTTGAGAACATAAAACATCACGCGGGCAGTTTCTTAAACGCGTGAGCGGGTAGTAGAGAGTGAAGGAATCATAAAAAACCAAGTGCGAGTCGGACTCGCACACGAAGGGTTCCGTACCATAATCTATAAAAACGGCAAAACAATCACGTTGTTGCATGGTATTTAAATATTTTTTTTATTTTATTATTTATTTTTAAAGTGAATATATAACTAAATATTCTGTGAATATTTCAAGCGTCTACCTGTTGCCGTTATCAATATCGAGCAAAAACGAGCAACAAAATCACGTTTTTGTATGGGAGCCCCCTTAAATATTTATTTTATTCTGTTTTTTGGTATTTTTTGTTATAGCGGCAACAGAAATACATCTGTGAAAATTTCAACTGTCTAACTATCACGGTTCATGAGATGTATCTCATGAACCGTGATAGTTGCCTGGTGACAGACAGACTGTGAAGTTTTAGAAATAGGGTCGCTTTATACCGTTTTGGTACGGAACCTTAAAAATCACGCGGGCAGTATCTAAAACTCCCGGGCGGGTAGTAGAAAGTGAAGGAATCATAAAAAATGTCTTCTCATTTCTTGGACTAACGATGAGGTTTTGCATTTTCAGGGTTGCGAGACCTGTGGGTCTAAAGATTGCGCGAGACATGACTCTAGTATATCGGCGGAGCCCTGGGCGGGGCTCCAGATACACAAACAATTGGATCAGGCCATAGAGGATGTGAGTACTTTTTGTAGCTGCTGCAATCAATTATCTGCTTGATAAAGAGGGCAGTGAAGATATATTTTTGTTACTCCCCTGCTGTTCTTTTCTGATTAATTGAGTTGCGGGATGGCATCAAAGACAATTGAAACGTTCAAAGCTCATTGACTCGGCGCTTTCCTGTGGTCGCCACTGTTGATTCTGGCTTCCAGAAGTTGCAGTGGTTGGAAATATTGTGGCGGGCTTGCCCCAAAAATATCTGCTTACAAATTACATAATTATGATGATCTGTAAATATGTTTAAAAGTATTATGATAAAAACATTAATTTTGACAATGAAGTCAATGTGGTCGATATTTTCCTGCCTATTGTTATCAGGAAAAAAATAAGGGTCTGTCAAACGGTTATGCAAATTATTTTTTCCTGTACAATTTCGACAAATATCCAACCCGATTTAAAATGTACAAATAGAATTTGAAATTAGTGACTTTTATAAGCTTTTTCCGCGGCGTCGCGTCCATGCACTATGCCACAGGAACTGTTAATTTTCCCGAGATAATCAGTAGTCCATGGAAGTTAATTATTTATTTATTGATATATACTTTATTGTACACCAAATAAATTACAGAAAATCTTAAACCAAAAAACATACAATTGGCGGCCTTATCGCATTCCGCGATCTCTTCCTGGCAAGAATGGATAAAGAAAGAAAGAATAATATTTATTTAGCACCTACATGAAACACACACGGTACATAGATAATTTCTATGTACCGTGCGTGCTTTTTTAAATGTAGGTATGCTAAGAACCAAGTGTGTCTCACGGCTGCACTAAAAAGGCCCATTTCAGCGATATGTCAGACAGACTGATGCTGCGGTTTTCTAATGAACCTTTTAATGGACGAGTGGCGGTTCATTTGTATCAATCTAATAAAGTAATATTCTTACATATATAAATACATAGCATCTAAAAAAAGAGATAGCCTGGACACGAAATGGGGTTGCACTTGGTGCAAATATAAAATATAGAAACTTAGCAATAGTGTAGCTTTCTGTCTACCTTTACTGCCGACAAACTGAACCGCATTTTGGCAGAAGATTCGTGTATAACCCATTTATGCAACACTAGCACTTCGCCCGCGACTTCTTCTGCTTTATGAACTAAAATATAGCCTATATTATTCGGTGATAATAAAGCTTACTACTGGTGAAAGAATTTTTAAAATCGGTCCAGTAATTTGAGCATTACAAACAAACATAGGTACAAAAATACAAATCTTTTCTCTTTATATTTCTTAGTGTTGATGTAGATTTCTTGAACTTTCAGACAAGCAAATAATTCAGAGGAAAAATAATGTTACAAAAGTAATTTTATACCAAGGTCAAGTAATATCTTAGCAAAAACATCTCAAACAATGGCGGCACCAAAGCAAAACAATTGAGATTATGTGCCTGTGAGATCACGTCTTATTCCAAATGGCTTGACACTTCATACATTAGTTTATGTATCACAATTCATTACGAATATTTGCGGTTACATAAAATAATTAACCTTTTGAACGCCAGAGTATAAACGCATCGGCGTGCCCCCGACGCCAAGCCACAAATTTACCGTACTTTTTGTCACGTATTTGTGACGTTTGGCGTACAGGGCACGCGCTTGCTTGTCACCTATACGTGACAGTGGCGTTCAAAAGGTTAAAGAACAGAAGGTCCACTCAATCTTCTCAGCCGGTACGCTCTTGCCAGAGCAGTCATGGTTCGTCACGCAGTGTTCCGGGCGGTTACGACCTTCTTCACAATTTCTCACTATTTTTTGTCTGTATCCTGGCCCACTCATCTACCGCGCGGCCTGTTGCCTTCGACTCTGCCTTGCACAACGAGGTGTTCGATAGAGTCAGTGTCGCTTAAAGGCGTGATCGAAGAATTTGAGGATGCGAGTTTATACTTGAGCTGATAGGCGCTGTTTCATGGCTAATTCTTCTAGTATGGATGCATTTGTGCGGAACTCGGTCCATGATACTCCGAGCATCTTCCTCCGGCACCACATTTCCAGAGCATATTTCTTTTTTGTTTCTATCTCTCGCAGCGTCCCCGTCTCCGCGGCGTTCAGGAATATGGGGAATACGAGTTCGGACGAGCCGGGTCTACTCAATGGTTAATCCTTTGTTTGATTACTCACTTTTGCCAACTACTTCGCCTGCGTCAATGTCGAAACGGGAACGGGAGCTTACTGAGATAAGAATATCTTATGTTCCATTCCAGAAAAAAAATATTAATTCTTCTTTAGAATAAAAGATAGCGAATATCGTAATTACGTTAGTTAAAAACTTTTTTACGAGGTCAAGAGCTGGCTCAGACGAAATAAAACTAAAAACGTTTCCGACTTTATTTTCTGAATATTTTTCTGTCGTCTGTTTTCCGAAACAGAACTTCCTTATTTTTCCCAGTTTGGGATATACGGAAATATTTGAGATAATTTGCAGGATGACTTATATTTTTAAAGTTATCAGTGAGGTTTCCCCAAAATCTGATACAAAATATTAAACATTTATTTATTATTTATTTATTATATACTTTATTGTACACCTCAGTCATAATAAGAACAGGGACAATCAAACATAAAATAAGTGTACAATGGGCGGTCTTATCGCACAAGGCAATCTCTTCCAGACAACCTTTGGATGGATTGAACGAAGGGAGATATATTCACCAAACGTAAATGATAATAAGTTATGTATAAAGAATCACGAGTGAAAAATAAGTACATACTTACTATGAAATTGATCGGAACTTTTACAGCGTAGCAAGGCAACCCAACGTATACTGTGTTTTTTTATGCCGGTAATGTACTATCCCGTGGGATTACTTCCGTTAGAAGCGGGTGAACCCCTGGAAAAAGCTAATTGTGACCGGGTACTGTACAACCGCTTATCTTGGTATGGTCATGTGAAGAGGAGGGATGAAATGCACTTAACTAAAAGAATTATGAATATAAATGTGGATGGATGGACAGGGAGTGGGCTTCCTCCCAAATGACGCCGCTAGCCGAGGTCCTTATCCCACAGGGGATGCCCTAGCGAGCGGTCATTTAGTTTTAGTTTAGTTTGTAAGCCCTGGCTGGGGGCCTTAGAGTCATTTAAGGCCACCACAGGATAGTCCGGTTAAGCAGTAACCAGCCTTAGTGTGCTGAACTGCGAGTGGTCATTACCAAAAAAAAAAAAAAAAAAAACGGAGTGGGAGGCCAAAGAAAAGACGGATGGATTGTGTTAGGAGTGATATGAAAGAAAAGGGAGTTAGTGATAGCGTGACGGTTCACAGGATAGAATGGAAGAAAAAACGTGTTGCGCCGACCCCAAGTAACAGGGGTTTGGGGCAGGAAGATGACTGTACAACCAGTAGGTATATCCCACATTGCTAGCTATGATGGTATCACATCACATATTAAGAGACCAAAACTTCGCCGACGCAAACCACGTCATAATTTCTGTTTTCACCTTGAAATGTCATCATAATGACTTTTTTATAATAGAACACACGAAACTTGTTTTGTCGCACTGTGATATGCAAAGTCTATGTATGCTTGTCAGCATTTCGTCATCATCATCCATAAAATACTTTGCCCATTGTTGAGCATAGGTCTGTCTTTCATGTGCCAATCCCTACGTTCTTGTGCCAGCCCAACCGGGTTCTACCCGCGATGGCAACAAAGCCATGTCTTCGCTGAACGACCAACACAATATCAGAATGTTCATGTTATTTGAACCTAGAACGTCTACCGTAAATAGATTCCCCAAATATCCGTTTTTCGAGGCTCGATAACATGTAAAGAAGATGATATATGTGGACGGAAAGTTTTTTTTTTACACCAATAAATTATCTTTACAGGTTTATCACCTAATGCGATAGTGTAAAGAACTATTTAAAAAAAAATTGAGATTTGAGAACGTTACGATGCGTTACAGGGGCGGGAAAATAAAAAAAACAATGTTACGTAACGCGTTGTTCGAACACCCTGTTCGAACAATGCGTTACGTAACAATGTTTTTTTTTATTTAATGCTAGCTCACTAAACATATTTTCGAGTTACACAGTCACTAAACAGTAGTCATTTTGCCAAACAAAAATAAACATCAATATTTTTCTTGAAATTACATTTATTCATTAAAAATTTGGTAACATGAGAATAGTAGACATAATTGTGACTTTTAGGTAAAAATTGTCACTTGGATGATACGTAACGTTTCGCGAGGGGGAGGGGGCTACAGATAAACGTTACGGCGCGTTACGTGGGGGGGAGGGAGGGTCAAGAATCTTCAAAAATTGCGTTACGTAATACTTGAACGCTCCCTAATATGAAAGAATGGATGACCTTTGCCCAGGAGTTTGTCAGAGCGGGCTCATAAAAAATTAGAGATGCCACGAGAATTGATTTTGCCGAATACCGAATATTCGGCTAGGTCCTCGGCCGAAGCGACGAATATTCGGCGACTTAGTATATTTCGCAGGTGACAGTTTCCCACCATCATAAAGTGTGTGCGGTTACTCCGCCACCGTGGACGTATTTACTTAATTCGCGAGTAGGTCGTGTCACAACACGCATTAGGTATTTCTTGATTGTTACATCAAAACAAGTATATATCTTAAAAATAAAAATAAACCTTCTTCATGACATAACTTACCACTGATAGATTTTAATTATGAATTATGTAGATTTTTTGTTATAATAACAATTTAGTGATCAGTTATGCGATTCTTTTTATAATTTAGTATTCTACCGAATAGTCCGAGTAGTTTATAGGGAAAAAAATAGCGGAATAGGACGAATGCCGAATATTCGTGGCATCTCCGTAGAAAACGACTTGTTTCACTTTTAATATAAATGGACTATGAGACCTCATTTACGTCGAGTTTTTTAATTGCCTGTTACAACCAGCTCAAAGGCATTCAATGAATTTCAATGGGAAATATAATTGCTCCATATGAATTAGTCTAAACTACTCTAAACAATAACTTTAATGGCTTGATGGGCTCGAGCTAGAAGTTTAACAAATCGATGACTTTATGTTACAAACATTTTAATTACAACTTTGGAACTAATAACCGTGCATAATAAGTGTGTAAACTTGGTAACCGGAATAACCAGCGTTTGAAATTTGTGTATTTTTGGTTCATGATTTTTCATTTCTTGCATGCGTCATCCAAACTAGCGAAGACGCGGGTAGTACCCGGGAAAAAACTGCCGGGATAAAAAATATTCTAATAGATCATTGTCCACCCCTTTTTTTTTAACGATAGGAAATCGACAAATGACATCTTCCGCTCTGGGTGGAGCGGAAAGACGTGTCAGGCTCTTACTCACTAAAACCCATCCGTGTTCCTTCTCCGCGGTGACTATTGTCCACCCCTGCGTCATGTCTTATACGAATCCGTTCTGCCTTAAGGCGTACAAAGTTAGTACTAGCTTTTACGTACATATCCCGTTTTTTCACGTTCCCCTAGGAATTTTAGGAAATCCTCTCTAACTTAGTGCTCCCCTACACTCCTCAAGGAACCAACACCCAAACAGCTTTTAACGACCCGTAGTTTCGACTGAGCGTTGTCTGTCAGTCACTCAGTAACGGAAGGATTTCATATTCACAAACCTTCTGTTGTGTGGTTTAGAAGAAGTAAGCGAAGATACACACAGGAACGTGGGAATAAGCACAAGAAAAGAGGGGCCTATGCTCAGCAGTGGGCAAAATCTGGCTGTTTATATTTTGATAAAGCAGAAAAATAAATAGAGGGAGGGAGACAGGGACTTTATTGTATACTATTTAGAGAAGTATAACATCGAGATGCCTAAGGGTTCGAGGAGGATTGCAATGGATCGACAAATGTGGAGGGAACTTAAGGAGGCCTATGTCGCATGACAGCCTGACTTGGTAACTGATTATTAGGTATACATACAGTTATTATTAGAATTTATGATTAAAGTTTAGTTAAAGTGATAATGTCAGTTTAGATATAGATAGGAAATAAGTAGACCCTATTTGATTTTTAGTAAAGGAAACCCTTTACTCTGACCTTCGTGATGCGATAGAACATACGTGATTACCAGAAGACCACTAGAGGCCTTAAAAGAGATAATTCAAGGGCCTCATGTCTCTATTAACCTTTGCTTCCTTGTTACAGTTCTACAACACAATACTGGATCAGTTCATAAACTCGTGGTACAGTAAGGTGACTCTGCAGCCGTTTTTCGTGGATGAGTTGCGATATCAGCTTAGATACGCTTCTGCTTGCTTGCTGCAGAGAGCTGTTAAGGTATGAACATTTTTATTATTGTTGAACTTGTAGAAATATAGTTAATGCTGAACAGTGATATGAAGATTGACTGCAAGTGTTAAGACACCCGCTACTAAGCCCGAAACTACGGACTTCGTGTTTAGAGAGCTGAGCAGAGCTGGGCAAAATATATGATTTGCTTTAATTAAAATACAAATTACAAAATACTATCTCGCATGTATTTAAATTATAAAATACAAAAACAGTATTTTTAACTATTTTTATTTAAAATGAAAAATACTAATAACAAAATACTGGCAGGTATTAGGTTAGGCTAGTCTTTTTGCTTACGAAAGCTATCGAGCGCTGTTTTCTGCAGAACACTTCAAAATACATTTGAACATAAATACATTTAGCAATCTTATTAATATAAGATGGCTAAATGTATTTATGTTCAAATGTATTTTGAAGTCATAAGTATTTGAAATACTAACTACAAAATACCTCAGTGTCATGTATTTCAAATACCAATTACAAATTACATTTGTAAGAAATAATTGAAATACAAATACCAAACACGTATTTGTATTTCAATTACGTATTTTAATGAATTACAGTGGCTTTTAACAAAAATAACTCTTAAAAATCTTCTCTTTCAGATAAACTACGCCCGCTTCATAACGTCCCGGTTAATCCCGTGTGCGTTACGCCACTACTCTGTATGTGCGTCACGTCCGGGGGTGTCACTGGACTCCAAGATGGCGCTACATCCGGCCGCCGCCAACAGGAACGCCGAGCTCAAGTATTTGAGGTGTATCACTAACGCCATCATGCCGTATTTGTTGAAGAATAATGAGTTGCATAATAAGTGAGTAACTTGGTGTTTATGCTATTTGTTAATATTCTAATTTACTTTTGCCCTCGTCTTCGCCCGCGGTAACATGTATTTGCCTATCTCCGTTCCAAAATTTAGCAAAATCGGTGCTGCTATTTATAAGCGAAAGTGTAACAAACAAAAAAAAATCGTAATTTATAATTACTATTCTATTTTTTATACTTTGCGTAAATATATGAAAATTCCTAACGCGAACACATGAACGCAGCGTTGGAAGGACTCCCCCAAGGTCGGCCGACGACCTGGTGAAGGCTGGAATCAGCTGAATGCGGACGCACATGCGACCGACGTCTTTCGATTGAAATGACGATGATGATAAAACCTTTCTCAAGAAATTCTCTAAATTTCATTGGAAACCGAATCAAAATCTTTAACCTTTTGAACGCCAGAGCATAAAAGCATCGGCGTGCCCGGGGCTCCAAACTCGTGTACGTGACAATGGCGTTCAAAAGGTTAATGCGGTATAAAAGTACTAAATGAATAAACTAAACAGATAAAATACTTTGTTTATGTTATTTATAGAAGTTTATTCGCTGCGTATGTTTTTTCTCAACATAGCTAGGTACAAAGGTCTGTGATCTTTCACACTCATGCTCACGTTGATGACGTAATTCACGGGTTTATGATACTTTTACGAGATTTACATTAGCATCTATTAACAGATAGCTGTTAATATGCTAAGTGAGTTGATGTATGAATACGCTATTTTGAACTTCATGTGGTAGGAGCGATGGGCTCGTGCCAAAGTTAAAGTCAATTAATTTATTTCAACTAGACCATTAACCTTTTGAACGCCACTGTCACGTATAGGTGACCAGCAAGCGCGTGCCCTGTACGCCAAACGTCACAAATACGTGACAAAAAGTACGGTAAATTTGTGGCTTGGCGACGGGGGCACGCCGATGCGTTTATGTTCTGGCGTTCAAAAGGCACTTTTTAACGTCAAATTTACAGTTTAAAATTAAAATATAAGTGACTCTAGTTGTCCATTCGCAAAAAGTAGATTATTATGGAGAAGAACGGACAACAAACTCCACAACAACTGTAAAACTGTGTAACTGCCTTATAACAACTGTCAGACGGGTCGATCTTCGAGGTTAAGCACCGTTTGCCGAGGTCGGTCTGTGGATGGTTGACCATTCGTTACTTACCGAGACTCATCCGTGCCTCGGAAAGCCCGTTAAGCCGTTGGTCCCGACTGCCATTAAAACATCTTTGAGAGTCGTTATAGGTAGTTGCTGGGGAGTTTGTTGCGCCTCTTCTTCCCAGCTAAAACACTAGGAAGTGGTGACGGGCGGGCGTTTTGGGGGACTGCCTTTATGTAGAACTTTGACGTTCAAAAAGCGCTGGGCTCAGTGCCTAATTTGAACAAATGGCTTGATTTGATTTGAGTCAGAAGCCGGAAAATCTGACGAAATCCATCTTTTAAATCTATAACAATAAAATCAATATTTCTTCATTCCAGTGTATTCTGCGTATTAATAAGAGAGATATTCGCCGGCTGAATGTTGCTGTCGCTGACTGACGTGTTAGAGACCTATATCCTGTCTCAACTTGACAATCGAATTCAATCTTTAATCCCAAAACAATAAAGTCCACATTTCTCCATTCCAGTGTATTCTGCGTATTAATAAGAGAGATATTCGCAGGCTGGATGATGTTGTCGCTGACTGACCTGTTAAGAGACCCTCAATCTGTGTCAACAAGACACTCGAATTCCAACTTTAATCCAAACCAATAAAGTCCAGCTTTCTCTATTGTATTCTGCGTATTAATTAGAGAGATATTCGCAGGATGAGTGTTGTTGTCGCTGACTAACATGTTAAAGACCTATATCCTGTCTCAACTTGACAATCGAATTCAATCTTTAATCCAAAAAAATAAAGTCCTTATTTCTTCATTCCAGTGTATTCTGCGTATTAATAAGAGAGATATTCGCCGGCTGGGTGTTGTTGTCACTGACTGATGTGTTGGCCGACCCGTATATACTGAACACGCTCATCATACTCGCTACGGGAGATGAAACGATGGCGCAGCTGCCCTCCACACCTAATTATAAGGTAAATTGTATGTGGATTTTTAGTAGTAGGGTAAAAGCCGGATAGTTGCCACACGTTTTATAAAAATATATAATTATTAAATATTTAGTTAGTTGTCACTTTATTCAAATTTGGGTTTATTATCTTCAAATTTGTGAAAGTAAAGAACATTATTTTTGATATTTCCAGAATATTGGCGATTTTTGTCGACCTCTAAATTTTGTGACATCTATCCCATATGGGGGTTAGTTGCCCAATCCATGTAAATTACGTTTAGGATAGGTGCCCGCCGAGAAAGAAGATTTTTATCGCGCAAAAACTTTGATCGCGCCTTGCCTTCCCATGCAATCGCACAGACACATGCAACACGGTCTACTTAGTTGTCGTTGTAAAGTCTCTCGATTGATAAATAAAATAACATGTGATTAATCCGCGAAGCTAGAGTAATTAAAATCGAGGCAACTATACCCCTGGCGCAACTATCCTGGTTTTAACCCTATAGATTTCATGTACACACACAATGCACTTATAAAATAGTATTATATACAGAGAGAGGAACACAATGGTACTGGTTATTTCAAAAGAGATTTCTTCCAGCAGACCTGCGACAGAAAAAAGCCAGTCGTATACTCGTATTTGACTGGGTATTTTTATTACATTACAACACGCAGTAAAAAACAGTATATTTAAAGAAAATAGTGAGGTGTATTTTTTTATATCTATGATAAAAAGAGACAGTACTAATTACGTGTGACGTCACTCGTCACGCTATCCTGAAGTTGCGCCATCCAGTAAAAACGTCGTTTTGCGTGACAAGAAAAAATAATAATTTCAAACTTCTCCATTTTTCCATCGACTTTATTTATTTTTTACAAGTTGTAAGATCTTTACTCATTCCTGTAGATTTATAAACCACGGTCTACCTAAGAATCTTTTCTCCTTTTCTGACAAATCCATCCAATGGAAGTCTGTAAAAAAAATGCTTTTAGCGATAATACCGCTCACTATTTTAAAGCTTTTGTTCCATTTATATATTTTTTTTTATTTTGTGTGGGTTTGCTCTTGACTCTAGTCTAGTCTATATATGACAGAGACAAAGTCGACGATGGAGCGAGCTTACCTAGAAAAAGCCTGTTCACTGTAATATTATTCATCCGTACCGGGTTGTATGCGTTTGGAAACACAGACGCAGGCAGAGTTCCACTATATACTCTATTATAACCAACTGTATTTTCCCTCCAGGTAGAATTCCTAGAAACGTTCGTCCGTCAAACAGAGTCGATCTACAGCCAACGCTGCAAGTTACTGCGAGTGGAACTCGACGTCGTCATAAGTGAACAGGAACACTTCTACGCCTTCATGCAGTTCATGAAGACCACCAGCCACCTGCACTTACTTAACTTCTATAACGATATCAGTGAGTTTTGCAATTTAAACCTTTTGTAGAAGACAATAATGTTATGAAGACAATAAAATAATATCGGCCGCACGGGTCGATCAAGGTTCAGCAACACTTGCCAAGGTTGGTCTGTGGATGGGTGACCGTCTTAACATATCGGGTTTCCTCCGTGCCTCGGAAAGCACGTTAAGCCGTTGGTCCCGGATGTCTTTTGTAGATCTTTGGCAGTCGTTACGGATTGTCAGAAGCCAGTAAATCCGACTCCAGTCTAGCCAAGAACTACCGTGTTACCCAGTTAATGTGTTGTAGCGGTTTGTAGGCAGCCGTTCCACGTAAAATACTGGTATTCAGCTGAATCCGGTTTGACTGGAAGCCGACCCCAATATAATTGGGAAAAGGCTACTAAGGCTAGGCAAATGATGATGTAGAAGGCAATAATGTTGTCTTCAACGCTGCAAGTTACTGCGATTGGAACTCGACGTCGTCTAAAATGAACAGGAACACTTCTACGCCTTCATGCAGTTCATGAAGACCACCAGCCACCTGCACTTACTTAACTTCTATAACGATACCAGTGAGTTTCTATCTATTTATCGAGGTTTAGTTTCCGTATTTAATCTTGATGTTGGCCCATTGTGCGTGAGCCATGGCGGCGAGAAATATGTTTATTTGTCACGCACAAAAAAACAAAAAAGTATAAAAATAGGGTATTTGACTTAAAAAATCTAATTACTCCGTCAGATAGATTGGACACGTATTTTTTCTTTTGTCACGTAAACTAAAAATGAAGACGATACAGTGCGTTGGGAACTCGTGTGACGTCACTTACCAGTACAATTTTTAAAGTGACGTTACAAGCCTCCACTCCTTATCTTTGATGCGTTTTATCTTCGTATTTTTTATTGTTTTGATAAAATGAAAAATACGTATCCCATATTCTTCGATAATCTAACTGACGGACTGCGTTGCCTGAGTTTGCGTTGGACAACTTAACTTCGTCTGTCTTGACATAAAATGCGATGTCTGTCTTGACAGTGATTTCTCGGAAATAAACTGACTATTAGTAACTAGATGTTACAGCACGTTACTTTACTGTACTCTTTGTTTTTCAGAATCATTTCAAACAAAGATCCTGAACCCCGACATTAACAGCTCAGAGGAAGAGTCCCTCCTCCGGCAGGCTAGAGTGATGTACTCCACGTACTTGTCGGTGGGACACCCGCTGCCTATCTACGGCGAGCTGGCGCTAGAGCTGCAGGCGCTGCTGCAGCACGATAACAGTATCAACAAGTATGCAGCTTAATATGTACTAAAATATGAGGCGGTGTAAACCACGCCGGAATGGTGTGGTTCGTTAAATTGTCAATTAGTCACTGGCTGACACGCGTACTGTTTACAACTAGTTGCAGTTGACAGTTTTAAATAATTATACCGTCGTGTGTCGTTCCCATTTGCAAAAATGCTATATCCGATTTCTTCGTACGAAGATATCGGATGGGAACACGTTTCATCTGTAATTAGCACATTTCCAATCCACTTTATTAAAATATTGAATTTAATTTACGTAACTTATTTGTCGATGAAAATCGCGCGTCCATTTCGCAAGTGTTGCCACAGATTTATAGAGGTATGTGGTACAGAAAGTACATTCACGTATACCTCCACTAGAAATGGGAGGATCCTCCGACCAGACGGTTGTTGTGTCTGGTGGGCAACTGCCCGATAGTTGATATTCGGACTGTTGTATGTGTTCAAATCGCACGAAGAACTTTGCTTGCGCGATGCAGGATTTCGTTATTAGTTCGTCGTAGATGGCGTTGCGGTTTTTTTTGTTGCCGTACAAATTTCGCTTCTTAGTTTTTCATGTGGCGGCATTGATGCCGCTACAGATTAACCGAATGCTTTACCGATTTTTTTTTTTTATTGGATTTAACTGACTATAAAAAACACACGTTCCTGTTTTAAGTGTTGCCACAGAATAATGAAATATTCTACCCACCTTTTTCAAAAAAGTAAAAATATTTAAAGTCTTTGAAATTTTATCAAATGCATATGCCACTTACTTACGTCTTTTTCACTTATTTAACGTTTTTATCAAATAACGTAATCGTACCTAAATATAATTTGAATTTTACCCTAAAAGAGGTAATGTTATGGTGCGCTGGTAACACTACGCGGGTGGGTGAGACACGGGCGGGGAGTTATTTTCGACACATTGCGCTACGTACTAATGTGATTGAACACTTCTTTCTGGTTTGTTCTGTATTCTGAGGCCGCAGCGTGGACTGGAGAGGCCGTGAGCGTTTTTGGAAAGGTGTTTCAAAAGTCATACTCGTATTATGTATGCAGATGCAGGGGTCTAGCAGATTGTGAATAATAAAACTATAAAAAGAAACTTGTGAAGTCTAAAATAGGCTCTTGTAAAGGTTGATCCACATACGACGCCAGACGTGTGTGAACGAGTCCATACAAAATGTACGCACCGATATTTTTAAAGCTCCTGACGGACTACGGTCCGAACACGTCCCGGGCACGGCCCGGATATGTGTAGATTAACCTAAACTCAATTAACTAGGTCGGTATTTTGACTATTGGTTATCTAAGTTATTCAATTTTTTAAATAAAACATTGCCCCACTCTAGGAATTTCTCCTGTATCGTAGGTGCGTATACAAACTCACATACTCAAACAGCCAGACCCGGAACAACTATCTGTAGGCCATACAAATATTTGATCCGTGCGGGAATTGAACCCGCGACACACAGCCCGACAGCCAATTGCTCAACCACTGAGCCAACCGTGTCCTCGGTTATAGAGGCTCTGAATGTTGTTTAATTTGTGTTTTTTTTTAGATTCCAAACCAGTCGAGCGCTATATCAAGCTGCAAGACAATCCCACGCTGTATTAGAAAAACTATGGCTGCCTAAGTTTTTACACAGTGAAGAGGTAATTATTATTATATACGATCAGAGATAATGTACCAAAGTATGTTGTTATGTTATCTGAATGACCAATAAAATTAAAGCTGGTTTAATTGTTCACAGTTTTACGATTTACTATTGGGAAGCCGAATACCTATAGGATATCAAAAGCAGATGGTCAAAAAGTAAGTTTCGATTGGTTTATTTCTGTTAGTATGGTCATCATCCCGTTTTTCTAAAAGCGGTTAGAAAAACGAGAAAAGAATACCACCATCCCGTCACTTCCCGTGGGTGTCGTAAGAGGCGACTAAGGGAGTCACCAGAGAATGGGCAGCAGCATTCTCTGTGGATTTTAACAGCTACACTGCGATCGCCAACCTGTCTGACAAGCGTGGCGATTATAATTATTGCAATTCCCCCCCCCCCC
>NDFZ01005323.1:380090-467298 GCA_002192655.3 Mamestra configurata
AGCAGTGGATGTCTCTCGGCTGATATAATGATGATAATGATTTCTGTTAGAAATATTAAATTATATTTACGAAATGTGAAAAATGGGCGTAATCAGACACCCAAAAGACAATGGAGAGGGCTATGCTCGGAGTTTCCTTGCGTGATCGAATCAGAAATGAAGAGATCCGCAGGTTACCAACATTACCCGTAGAGTTGCAAGATTTAAGTGACAGTGGGCTGGGTACACTGTTCGCGGGACAGATGGTCGTTAAGGAATCGTCCTTAACGACCATCTGTCCCGCGTCCCAAGGTTCTGGAGTGGCGACAATCTTACATCAATTTCGTACATTATAGATGACCCATCGCACACACACACAAATAAGGTGGAAGAAATACCTTTTGAAATA
This sequence comes from Mamestra configurata, assembly GCA_002192655.3. Lineage (NCBI taxonomy): Eukaryota > Metazoa > Arthropoda > Insecta > Lepidoptera > Noctuidae > Mamestra > Mamestra configurata. The sequence continues at coordinate 380,479 of NDFZ01005323.1, forward strand.
AGCACTACCTAACCCATGCTCAATAATAATGCTGCATATAATTTTATTTTATAAGTGTATTGTGTATAAATAAATAAGATGCGCTGCAATGTGCTCTTAGCTCAAAACTATAAAAATAATTTAAACTTTCGTTCGTTCCAGACCACACGATAAGCTCCTAAACACAGCTCTAAAGCTTGGCCATAGACTAAAAGGTGCACTCAAACCACAGACAGTAGACGGACAAGTGCTCGACTGTTATACGAACTGCGACGAGTCTGAGGGCGACGGTGGGGATAATATGGACATATTGAAGTATTTAGATAATTTAGCCGTTGAAGACGCCGCGAAGGGACACGATTTGAGCACGTATAAGGTTGTGCTTACTAACGTTGAGACTAAGTTGGTGAGTTTTTTTTGTTATTTTAGTAATTTATTTCTAGCAACCTGCCACTGTTTCGCACGCGCGGTGGGTCATAAGCATTGATCGGGTAATCAGGCGCTAATATACCTAAACTTCACTTTTATTCCCACGAAAGTATTATACGGACATGCTTTTCAGAATCCCGGATCCCGAAATCGTTAGAAATTCCTGAGATTGCTAAAAATGCTCGCATACTTAATATAGTTACAACTCGCTGTGAACTGTCATTATATTTTTATAGGTATTCCATTTGTTTTGAATAAAATAAAGATACTAAATCAAAATAACCACTGCTAATTTCATTAACTTTGTTATAGTTGTTTTTACAAAATTGTTCAATCCCGGGAAGCCGGGATTACTTATTTATTCAGAAAGGTATGTCCGTATTATTCTTTCCCGGGTAGAAGTTTAGGTATATAAGCGCCTGATTATCCGATCACTGCTTAGGTCCCAGTCGTCATGATTTTTGCGACATCATGAACAATTATTAATTAATTATACACCTAAAACTTCTTCATAAATCAACTCCGACCTTTGGTGAAAACTGTATGAAAATAGGTTCGGAACTTTTACCGCGAGTCTGTACGCGGTAAACTTAAAAAACTTCGACACAAACGTGACGAAAGGACTTTTGTTGAGAGGTGAAATAAGAAGTCTTCAAACTTTCTTGATGTATATTTAATTAACATTTATATTGAGAGTCGAGACGGCACTTTATATTTATGAAGTTCTTACGATCGTGACGTAAAATACTCTTGAATTTTCCTAACGGTTTTGGTCCACAAACCACTATCAATCTGAACAGAATGACAATGAACACAGCTAACCTTCATACATGTCGTTGTAGCAAGCCCCACCCCGACGTGGCACAGTGCGAGTGTTCACCCTCACGGTGCACCGCGTGGAGGCGGGCTCGGGGGCGTCGCTGTGGAGCGTGGACAGGACTGAGCACGACTTCCACCTGCTCAGGAGCAAGCTGCACGAGTTCCACGGAGACAGGCTGCTGCTAGACCTCACGCTGCCCTCCCGCAGGTACGGTATATGACAAAATACTATGGGAAATTGAATTCCCCCCCCCCTTCTTCTTATCTTGTCGAAGGTTACATTTGTTACATTATATTGTTCGTGCTCAGTAGGTGACCACGTTTATTGCTTCGATAGAGGTCTTGTTTAAATCATATAAGGTGTATGGACTTTTGGGCCACTCCAGCAAATCTTATTTGCAAACCTTATAACCAGTGATCGGATAACCGGGCACTTATATACCTAAAGTTCTTCCCGGGAAAGAATAATATGGACATTCCTTTCGGAATAAATTAGTAATCCCGGATGCCCGGGATTGAACAATTTTGTAAAACAACTATAACAAATTTAATGAAATTTTATTCAAAACAAATGGAAATTATAAAAACTTTCATTGTAAATTAAAAGTTCCAATAGAATCGGCTTTTTAAATTAAAAAAAATTACAATGAAAGTTCACAACGAGTTCTCAACTATATTTTGTATGCTATCTCAGGAGTTTCGAACGATTCCGGGATCCGAGATTCTGAAAAGCATGTCCGTATTATACTTTCGTGGGAATAAAAGTGAAGTTTAGGTATATTAGCGCCAGATTATCCGATCACCGCTTATATAACCTTTGAAGATAAATTCTGACAAATTCCAGAAACATCGTAATTATTCCGTACATATCTGGCTTATTGCTTTAAGATTAGCTTCTCCAACTCAAATAAATTCTAAACGTGGTAAAATTGTGGTATTTGACTTTGATCGACGTCAATGTCAATGTCAATGGATTTGTAAATTTATAAGTAAAATATTTTCTTCATTAAAAAGTTTACTCATCGTCATTTATGTGTCAAAAAAAACTGCACTTAAAACTGGGATAAATTCTTGAACAGAAATCATTCTCCAATTCCAGAGACAACAGTCCCTTAGAAACTCTACGCTACAAATACGAAGACTTTCTCCAGCGACTTCTCCAAAAAAGTCTTCTCCAAACCAGCGAACTTCTCCGCATATTCCTCACAGAAGACGGTGACTTCTCCATCGTGGTGCAGGCCTCTACGTTGAACGCTACGAGCAATGACTTGGGGAATATATACCAGAGTGTGGCGCATCGGTTACGGAAGGAAAAGGGACAGCATTTGGAGAGCTTCCTCAGGAACCTGTTGGTGTCTTCTGATATTGAGCGGTATCAGGCCTTGTGAGTATGTTTTCTTGTTTGTACTCGTATCTATTTTTGAATACATAATGTACCTTAAGAAAGCAAAATGGAGGCAGCCAAAAGTCACAATGCTGCCGGTGATAATAAACTCAGTAACCAATTTAAAAGTAGTAAATTTATATGATAGTTTGCTATTGTGCAATGTAGAATTAAACAAGCTCCACATTTGTCAAAGTCAAAGCATTTATTTATACCATGTTTGCGTATCCGCGTGATGATCCCTTTCGTTTGTGGCTAAGGACAACGTGTGAAGTTACCGTAAGACTCCGATAAGTAAAGTTGGAAGAGGATGACGGGGGATCGCGCAAGAAATGATCGAAGCCCTTTTAAGTTTTTGAAATCATTACACCTTATCTAAGAGATCTGCAGCAGGGCCCCGACCACCATTGCCTCTTCTTAAATTTTCTGACAGATTCTTCTCCCTCCAGAAAGCAAGGCACAACCCGCGAAGTAGAAGAAGCACAAGAGATGAGCGAAGACATAGCAGTAGAGGTGCAGACCAAGCGGCAGCGGCGCGTGCGCAACATACACACGACTGTGTTCAACAACAACTTCGACGTTAGCGCGGTGGTGAGTGGTGTGGACGCAGAGTACCAGAGCAGCGTGGTCGGCTTCACGCAGTGTCTCATGTATGCGTGTGAGTATCAAATTAATAATAATAATAAATCTTTATTGCAGATCATGCAAGGTCCATTTCACAATTACGAAGAATAAATTTGTTTAAATAATAAACATAATAAAAAACAATTAAAAAAAATATCAATAAGTCAAAATAAAGAGAATAATAATTAATATACTCATTCACACATAAAAAAAATAAGATGTAAAAAAATTTCTTGATGTTTTATCACATCAATTTCTACACAATATATAATTATGTTGTTATGAAATAAATGACTTATGCCCAGTGGTCGGCGTGGGTATAACTATTTCGGGTCAATGGCCTCAAATGTATATATTAATATGGATATGACACTGGGATACCGGGATTTTAAATTTATCCGCTGACTGAAATTAAAGTTTTAATTAGTAAAATTGTTTTCGAAAACGACCTAACTTACGTACCACCGCTATTTGTTTCACGTTAGTTTAGGAGAAATTTAATTTTATGTGGTTCATTCTAGTTTTATGTAAGTTTAGATATAATCCGTGACATATTATACACCCGAGTACCTCTAAAAATCATCATCAACCCAAAAATATTTTTAAAATCGTAGTGTTAGTGAATCCCGGTATCTCAGGCATGTCCATACTATGAAACCTTGCCGCAAGTACCAAAAATAGCTCTACCTCCTCCGACCACTGCTCCGATACAAATAAAAGAAGAAAAGCTTTCGGAAAATTCTCTATGATTTGTGCCAAAAAACCGACACTCGATCAGTTTGGCTACAAGCACTTGCAAATCTCAATGTGACTTGAATTGGTTTGTGTACAAACCAATTCAAGTCACATTGAGATTTGGCCCGAGTTTGGGCCCACAATCTCGATCACCACAGAACCACTATTACTAAATGAATACTTCTCCTGCTAATTCCAGTAATAAAAGTGGTCCGTGTCCGGGGTGTGATAGTCCACGTGGCCGGCTCTCTGCTAGCACTCACCAAGGAGCTCGTGGACAACGCCTTCAACTGTCTGCTGAACAGGACGCTGCGCAGTCTTCTGAGCGAGAGACGACTCGCCCATCTTATTAGGTTAGGACATGGTGGGTAGCGTCTTATTATCGTTAAGGTGGAAGCGCCAGGATAGACCGCGAAATCCATTTTTTTAAAATGTTTTTTGCAATTTGCAAGTCAGTGTCAGGCTGTATGTTAAACAAAATATGATTCGCGACCGTAACACGTATTTATTTACAGAATTAAAATCATCAATACAACCCTCTCAGTTCATATAACTCGAATGAATGGTTATTTCATAAAAAAGTCATTCAATCGAGTTAAATGAATTGATTTGTTATGGTCGCCAGTCGTATTTTATCCACATACAACCTGACACTGACCTGCAAAATGCAAAAAAACGTATGAAGATTTGAATTTCGCGGGCTACCCTGGCGTTTTCACCTTAAGGAAAAAAATTTTATGCTAAGACAAGCCGCGGCCTTCCCAAATCTCAAATATAATTGTAGGGTTTCGAAATTTTCTAGGGTACATCATTTTAAGGACACTCACCATAAAATCCAGTTAAGACCAAAAATCATATAGCTTTAAAATGTGTTTATTTTATCTCACTTATAAAAGTGTTTGTTTATTCAATACTCAATTCTTTATTACATTCCACAACGTAGGCTTAGGTGGTAAATATTTGCCAAAAGAAACAATCCTGGACCCTGTCGGGCACAGCAAAGGAAAGACATGTGGAGATGAGGACTTATCATTAAGTAGCTTATAATATAACTTATTCTAAAAACTGCGAATTGAATAGTTTCTCCTCCGCTGTTCTCAGGAGTGTTATTCGGTAGAAGACAAATGTCTTCCCGCGCTGACGTGGGTGCGCAGCGCGAGCAGGCGCGGCGCCAGCTGCTGGGCGCGCTGCCCGGCGCCGCGGGGCTGCGGCCCGCGCTCCACGCCGCCTTCGACATTATACAGGCGCCGCACCTCAATAAGCAGGTAATTATGACTTCTGCTAACTTTATATTCCACCACGTCATTGCTTACCATCAGGTGAGACAGTGCTCAAAATTTAGAAAATAAAATGTAGAGAGCCATCTTCAATCAAGGTAGGTTACCTATGGTACCTCTGGTCATTATTATTGGACGCCAGGTATCAGGTGAGCCGTATAAAGTGCAAAATCATAAAATAGATAGAAATAGAAAGCCGAGTCCACAAAACGAGCAAAAACTGACACACAAACGCTGACGCCGTATAGAAGTATGCGATACAGAGAGTAAAGTCCCGCACACCTCCACTGAAATGGGAGGATCCTCCGACCAAACGGTTGTTGTGTCTGGTACTAGATATTCCCCGATACTAGATATTCGGACTGTTTTATATGTTCAAGTCGCACGGAGTACTTTGCTTGCGCTATGCAGGATTTCGTTGGTAGTTCATCGCTGACATAATAGATGACGTGGCTGGTTCTTTTTGTTGCCGTACAAATTTCGCTTCTTAGTTTTTCATGGGGCGGCAATTATGCCGCTTCAGCCGTACGGCGAACAAACAAACAAATGCTGGTCGCGAGTGCGACCTTATGGTCCTTAACGGCGGACAGATCAATTATCCGAACAACTCTCCAATTGTTTCAAAGATTTGATGGGTATCTCCATACCTATCTCGTAAAAGATGAAGAAAAATACATAGTTGCAAGTTGCAATCTTCGTCATGGCATTCGATTTTTTAGTATCCCTGATATGCTATAGATATCTTTTTTCTGCCAGGGTACTCTGAACCAGCGTACGTGCGAACGTACGCTGGTTCAGAAAAACCAAATGCGTAAGCCATGGATAGCGTTAACAAAGCATCTGTTATTTCATTTCCTGTTTATCTTGTGCAGTTTCAACGATAATAGACACTGTTATCTGTTATTGTGTGAAATAAACAAATATTATTATTGACAAAATACGATACCGGTAACGGATATGCAAGACCAAACATGCGGAACTTGCAAAACGGGAAGAAAACACGCACTATGGTACAAGAAAATAGTATTTATGCTAACTGATGAACGGGAAAATACTGACTCATTATCTGACTACCAGTCTGTTATCTTTGGCATATTTTAATCTGAAGTATAGGAAAATCCGATGCTTATGTCCCATATCAAATAATGACTTCTTGATATGACAATGAAACACGCATAATTCATTCACAGGTGATAAGGATATCAATGACTGGTATTTATTTTTGGAAGGAGGTGACAGCTAATAAAACGCACAATACTATCTTAGTGTCTATGAAATCATGATCTACTTTCTATTAACATATTTACCTACAAATCTATATAAGTGATCGAAGGTTTTATAACGTAGGTACTCGTTCGCTTATGCCAAATTGAATGAAAAAAAAATGTTTTCCGTTATTGTCACTAAAAAGCGCTTATTTTATCTTACGCATCTGAACCTCTCTCTTTTATTGCATATGTTCATAGTGACTACACAACCATATCGTTTCTTGTTCACTATACAAAAATAATCCCCTGCTTTCTTTTGTTTCAGCTAGTCTACAATCTATTGGATCTGTGCGTCATGGAGTTGTTCCCAGAACTGGGTTCCGTAAACAACAGCCCATCCAAAGAACCAAAGAGTTGAGGATACGTATCCACATCGGACAGACACTATTTATTTTATAAATAAAAAACTTCAGCTAGGCATTTTTTATTTTTGTAAATCGCCAAAAACGCATGGTTGTTTGTCTCTAGTTTAATTTATACGCAACTTATAATGTAATTGTAAATATTTGTATTGTATAATAATGAATCTATTTTTATAATATTAGTTACATATTAAAGCAATATTCGTTCACTTGACCTTTCGAGGTTGTAATCGAAAAGACCACAGAGTATTTTGAAATGTTTTCAGTGTAGAAACGAAACACCAGAAATAAATTATTTTGATAAATCAAACTGTTTTATTGTTGTCTGTAATTTATATATGCGACTAGACTATTCTTAGCTGGTATGGCCATGTCAGAAGACGAAACATGTGTTTTAGAATGCATTGAACATCCTAGAACAAAAGCGAGTGAGAGGCCGCCCGCCATTGACCTGGTAGAGCTACAAAGATATCTTATAAATGCCCAATCGTTTGACTTGGTGCAAGAAAGTGAGGAGGCCCGACCCCAAATAATGGGATAAGGAGAGGAATAAGAAGAGACTAGCTCTTCAAGTTTGGCCGTGTCTTGCTGGTTCTACCAGTCTGGTCGAGTGCCTACAAAGTATTTAGGAAAAACAATTTTGTGCTCAATAGTATGTAATTGGAGAGGCTTTCAACAATGGATTCTGTTTGGCAACTGAGCCGGTTTCGACTGTTCTGCCAGTGTCACGTTGGATGGGCTGCTGCTGAAGGACATATGCATTGAAGTCATCAATCAGAATATCCAGTACTTGTCCACTACGAAGGGATGTTACAGACGGTCTGCGGCACAATATTCTTCCAACCAATCCATCGACTAACCGAGTCGCCATGGAAAAAGGCAGTGGCCACGGGTAACGAACGCATTTGGTTATGACTTCGTATTTATATGCCTTTGATACATACATTTTTTTGTCAGTATTTATATAATAGAAAAAGGAGTTTGCAATCGAATTAATTTCAATGACTAGACCTTTCTGAACGAAAAGCTTGGCATCGACAAGCGTCACTAGTTTCTGAACGAAGGGAGGAAACAATTCAATGTTGCCAGCTTTTTGTGCTTTGCTCTTCTATTGGGTAAATGTGGGTTAGAATGCGGTTGTGTCACATAACGAAGTATTTATGAGCCGAATTATTTTAGAGGCAAATAAAATTGAAGCATTTAAAAAACTTAGTCAATCAACATCGTAATTACTTATTTAAAGATTTTATAATATTATGAAGGAACGTAAATAACAAACACTGTACGATAAATTGTGTTGTGCGTTGTAATGTAAATTTTGTGCTTTTTATCCGACTGCCCCAGGAAGAGGGTTACGTTTTTACTTGAGATAAACGGGTAGAACACTAAAAAAATCGAAACTCCTGAGATTCCCACACTAACAACACTCCACTGAAATTTTTATCAGGTAATTCAAAGACCGAGTTGGCAACACACTGTTATGCTATGTCAATTTTAATTTACAGTGGAAAGTAAAAGGCGATGGGTGTGTTGCTTTGTGTTTATTTCTTGTTTTAGATAGAAACGAATGAATAAGTTGAAACAAAATGAATTTTAAATAAATCAAACATTATTTAACTCATTCAGTTATCAGAAAACACCATTGTAAATATCTCATAACAAATCCTTGTTTTGATTTCATCAATGGTTGTTACTGATTGTAACAAAAACAAAATAGAAAAACAATTGAATAAATTAGTTAGTGTAATGTTTGTGTTAAGTGATGTCCAGTGTTTATGAGGTTCATAGTAAACACGCGTGTGCTTAATAAGTTGAAAAAAGTTAACAATAATGGCTTTCGTATATAAATATTGTGTACACAAACATGGATGTGATTTTTGAACGTGCCAGTGTTCGTATTTCGAAATCGCGATGTCGTCGTCGTCGCCGTGCCAAAAAGGCGGGATGCGCCTCAGTGAAGCTTTGGATAACATGCAACTTGCGTACAACCCGATCACGAAACAGTTGCATTTCGTGAGTCCTAAAGTTGAGAAACAAGTTGAGGATACATCTGATGATATTGATAAGCTGTCTAAGAAGAGCAGTTTCAGTGATGAGGGTAACTTCTCCATATCTACTTGTGAGAAGAGTGATACAAGTGATTCTCCTAAAAGTACTTTGCAGTGGGGCAGTGTGAGTGGTCATCACCGAGGCAAGGATGGTGGTTCCTTCTCGAGCACTGTGTCAAGTTTATCGGAGTGTTCCCTTGGGTCTGCGGCCTCTAAGGATGATGAGGTTCCTGATGCAACATCACATGATCAGGACCAGCACTCCAAGTTGAAGAAGAAGGGGATTTCTGGATTTTTCAGCAGGTAAGACAGTTTATTTAATTTTATAAAACACAGCTATAAATGTGTGAGGTTTTAGCTTCTCAAATTATTTAAAAACATGCTGCAGTATGAGGTTCAGTCTATTTTTATTTTTCATCATTGTATAAAAACATCGACATGATTCATTCTCTTCATTTATAATAGGTAGTATTAACATGATTGAGTACCATAGAAAACATTAGGTATGAAGTGTCGGAAAATTGACTTTATGAAAAAGACAAAAGGTTCAAAATACACTGTGATTGACAAAGAAAAATTGAACTTGAAAAAGTTTTCTGGAAAACCCAGGCTGCTACAATTTTATGTTTTTCATTAAAAAAAAAAACATGGAACAGAGTTTGAGAGGGAAAAAGGTTTGACATCTATTTTTAAATGTAGAACATCAAATGGCCAGTACCAATTAACATTTTAAAATGCAAATGAGCATCCTTAAATGCATTTATTAAGTAATGTATTGACATGCTCTTTATGTAATGCTATCTCATAACATTAGGAAGTATTTAGTACCCATTTACTTAATAACTAGGATTAAAATAATTAACTAGCTAACTCTAGAAATTGCTATTTTAATCATTTGCTAAATGGAGTCATTTAAATTACTAATTAAACTGCAAAGAACAATGACAATAATTAAATTTTACATTTTATTTAATTCAACTTGTATACAGTTGTGGTACATAGGCAGATAGCATTCTCTACTAATCAAAAATAAAATCTATCTTCCTGATTTATCTACTTTGTAAAGTGTTAATAAAATCAATGCCAATCAAATAAGCTAATATTTTAATATAACAAGGAAAATAAAGGAGATTTTCCTTGTGCGAGATACCTATTATAACCGTAGTGCACATACTGTGCATGAAAAATTCATAAAACGCTGCTCACAAAACACCTGCATTGTCCGTCTACTATTTTTAGTAATAACAGGTTAAAGAAACCATTGGAATTTCCCTCCATTTTAGTTTAACTATTCGGTATTCTTTTGTTTATTGTCCATTGTGTTTTCTGTGATAAAAATCTACTTGGGCATAAAAAAACTCGTTATTAAGGTCTTTCAATGTATTGCACATAAATTATCAATTTGGGACAAAGGAAATTTTTTTTCCATCTATTTGTTGACTTGTGTTAGTCACCATGTACGATAGGACTAAAATTTAAATGAAACTGCAATAAAACACACTAAGTAGTAAGAAAATAATTTATTTTGAATTTTATTCAGAGACAATCTTATTTAATTAAATATTATGCATCATAAAATATTGTTTATACTGTACTTAATAACTAAAGTCTTTTGTATTGGAATAATTTCTTTTTAAGTAACTTAAATGTCGACTAGACTCATGCTTTGCCAAAATTGGCTTTATCAACACCAGATAACTGGCAAGATATTTCAAACAGTCTCTCTTGATGGTCTAATTTCTTTGAAAAACTGTTACTAATTCCTTCAATACAATTACTAATGTATAAACCTCCTCTTTTCTCTAAGTCTTTGTCGAAACAGGCATGAAGTATTGAAACAGCTCCTTTAGCCGGAGTCTTGAAAAACAGTTTCATGGCCCATGGAAAAGCTTTTTTGAACATTGTCTTTTCAAAGAGGTCAGTGTCCACAATCCCTGGATGAACTGCATAGCATTTTACCGCAGAACCATCTTCTTCCAGCATCTTGTCGATATATCTGGCACTCATTAGCTGTAACAAAGAAAATATGTGTTCAAAATTCAATTTTACACAACATTCTTAAAAATAATTTGATTCAATAAACTGGTTTCTAGTTTGAATACAGTTGCTTTAAGAAAGTAGAACATTTCTTTACCTGTGCCAGTTTAGCCTGCGCGTACGCTGCCGTGGAATCGTAATGCTCCTTCATATTTATGTCTTCAAAGTAGATCTTGCCGGGGTAGTGAGCGCATGACGTCACATTCACAACCCTCGCTGCCTCTCCGATCGCGCCGCCCTTTTTTAGCGCTGATAACAACAAGTGTGTCAAATAAAAGTGGCCCAGATGGTTGACAGCTAACTGGCTCTCAAAACCATCCTCGGTGAGCTGATAGTCCCCGTACATAATCCCAGCGTTGTTGACGAGGAGGTGAATAACCGGGAATCTCTCCAACACATTCTCCGCAAATTGTTTGACAGATTTCATCGATTGCAAGTCCAAAGGGAAAGCCACAATATTATCCCCGTTCTCCATGTGATCAGCTAGCTTCTTCATAGCTTCCGGTTTCCTCACGCCGGCAATAACGAACATATTGGACTTCAGTAATCCTCGCACAACTTCGGCTCCGATTCCGCGAGCCCCGCCGGTGACGACCGCAATTTTCCTGCTTGCGTCTGGCAAAACAATTTTGTTTCTCCATACGTTCACCCAGTCATCGATGAGGCCTCCGGCGCCTGCGCCCTGCATGTCGAGCGCGTACCGCAGTTCACTGAGAATGTACTTCAAGGGCTTGTGTCTGTTGACGTACCAGTAAATGGCCGCAGCACTGGTGAGAATTAACGCTGATGCGATTGCGAGAGACATGCTGTTAGGTTATGTTTTCGTCCGCTCGGCGCGACGCTACGGTTGCACTGGCGACCGTTGCTTTCACTCTGCTGGAAATCCTCCACGCTTTCTCTCGATCCGGTGTTTGTTTGGTCTAGTACCGTTAGTCCTGAGGTCGCGCTGCTCATTTACTGATTAAATGGCAGGGAGTTCACAGTATCTGTAACAAAAACAATACATAGAATAATAAATGCGACGCGGGCAGAGCGTTGCGAAGCGTGTTATCGATGCGTGGCCTCCAGCTGAACTGAAAACGATGACGCAACGTTTAGTACTATTGATATTAGACTAGACGGAAGTTGTTGAAGCGTTAAAATACAAAGGCTGTTTAGGAATCTTATTGATTCTTGTAACCTACAGCGAAATACCTGGTTATCTCGTGCACGGCACTGATTTCACAATAATATTTACGGAATGTAATAGCATCTGTTATCCGATATGCACGGTGCACCTGACGGTACTGACTTGTTTGTTTTGCAAATTCAATCGGGGCGCATGCGCCGTACGTGCCGGTATTTATCGGTGTACCGTCCGATTTCTAATTATGGCATTAACAGGTTACGGTGCAGTGGTTATCGCGGTTTCGTTACTATTCTTTGTACTCTTGTGCTAATTTTGGCAACTTGATAAAGAATTATATCCGATTGGCGTTTCCGATTTCCTATTGGAGTTGTTTTTCTGTCTCACTTGGACTGTTGTTCGTATTCTAAGAATTTTAATAACCGGTTTAGTCTAGGCGTGTTAAAAATGTGACTTACACAAAACAGCGTGTTATGAGCGCAGCAAAGGCTTCATTTGAATATTTTATGACTTCGCCAGATGGCTTTACAGCTTCTCGCTTTTTTTTTGACGCTACCGCAGAGCTGCGGCCCGTTTATGTGGCGATAATACGGCTTTGATGAATCAACTTTATCCCTGACTACGCCATTGCTTAATATAGGCTACACGTCATGCGAAGGTTTCTTACCAAGCAATTCAAAATTCCAACATCAAAGAAAACCACTTTTTTCTAGTCAAATTCCAAGCGGGCGTCACACATAATTAATCCAACACATTTTTTCACATGAACGCGTAACGAATCAGTCTCAAATAAATCAGGGTTAAGGATACGAAAAACGACCTCTTTATATGCTCCCCTTATCCAACATCAATGTTTGACGCTGAGAAAGACGGCTATACATCTCCATCCCTTTCTAACGATCTAGCGGTGCGGACTAGTTCCCGCTCCGAGATTTTAATTAAGGGTCTTTGAACTACTGAATGCTGATGGTGCGTGTCGTCTACGCTGTGACGTAACGTTAAACCTGCTGTAAAAACGCCAGTGCTCAATGTCCACTTAACCCGAGTGGACAGTGACGTCATTTTACCGTTAAAGATGGATTAAACAATACGAATCGTGGATATGAAGATGGATTTTACAGATGTTGAGTAATTTGGAAATGACAGCAACACGGGTATGGAATCTCACGTTATCTTCGTTTTATCTCGATAACTAAATATCTTGTAGACCATTTCGTATCTTCTGATAACTAAGTTGTACATGTAACAGAAAAGTTTTGATAACTTTATGGATTATGGCACAAACCAATGCTTATGATAATGCTAAAATAAACAACCACAAAACTAACACAAAATACCTACGAATTCTGATAGTGTTGCACTGTATGGAAGTATGACATCATTTAAAATACTTTAACTCAAAAGAAATGGATCTGTATCAAAAGGCAAATAGGACAGTTTTCAAAACGACGCTGAACCTGGGCATTTACCTGAAGTAGAATTTGTGAATAACGGTTAATCGCGTAAGCAAAGTGCATTCCGGCCGAATATCAGGGCAACCGCAACACAAAGACTTTGAGGGCTTTTTGAGTAGCCCACAACACGTTGTGGTTAACTGTTCGGTTAGCACACAGTTTTCAAGCCAAACGCAAGCCCATTATTAAATAGCACACAAAGTCCGGAACAGATTAATAATTACTTTAGAAGGGAATTCCCTGACGCTCCATTTGCAAAACAGAAACAAAAGGAAGGTGCGTTATCTGAACATAACACAATAAACAGTACTGTTGATGCAATTAATAACGAAAGTTATGCCGATGTCACCGTTGCCGATAAAATCGATGTAGTTACAACGTATGTAATAAAACACCGGACTTTCAAACAACTTGCAAGAAAGCATAAAATAAATGAGAAACACTAAAACAAATACAAGCCCCATGAGATCCGGTTTGAGAAACAATACGGCATAAAGTTAAAGCGAAGTCGCTGCATACGTAATAATGTACAATGGCCAATTCCTTACACCCGATACTTGACCGGGGAAACCTGTTTTCAAAGGCGCTGTGCCCCTGGACTCGGGTACCGCCACGACGCTTGACCTTGGATGTATTAACACTAACCCTTTTTACCATCGCTGGCTCTGCAGCGCATCGTGGATTAAAAACATTATTTCCCGAAGCTTCAATGTAAAGCGTGCACTTGGCTATTAACCAAAGCACTTCGGATTCGTAGTGACGGTTGTAGTTCCAGCAATCTGCACTCAGCTCGGTCAAACGTTTTACGATAAAGATTGCGAAGAGAGTTTTAAAAGTGTTCTTGAATTAGCACTCGCTTGAAAGCATGTCTTAATGGCTTTATCTGACACTGGAGCAAATTGACCATACGGATGGGCACGCTTAGCATATGGTGCAAACGAGATGCTCGAGACACTTGATACGTGGCTCGAAGCGAAAATAGAAAAAAAAGCGACAGGCTTTCTGGGAAGCTGACATTTAAGGCAAAGTAAATAAGTGTTCTTGGAAATAACGTTAAAGAAACAATAAAATGGTTTTAAAGCTTCCTACTTTCGGCTCGTCCGGAAACTTAAGTAAGATTGGCACTCGAGAAAATCGCGCGCCTGCTTTCATTTAAAGGACTACAAAGAGCTTTGTCTTTGTCATCATAGGTATGTGTATGGTAAAAATAACTAAATGTAAGTGCAGCTGGTATCTCAAACCGGTAGTCCGGGTCATCCTTTATTAGCAGCGAGGCCCACAAATTAACGAACTGCTAAATACGGAGACCTGTTTGTCGTCTGTCGTTACAGTATTGTCGTTTCGCCTTGAAGTTTAAATGGCAATGCCGCATTAAAAAAGTTGGCATCAGCTGTTTAACCAAGGTTTCATTCATGAGTTTGCTTTTTAGTTGTAACGACGCGTGACAATGTGTCTTGATGGTTTTCTTCACTATTGCTGCTCAAGTGAGAGTAGATGATACCAAATTAAGCGCAGCAGAACCTAATGCGCAAGTTTTCTCTGCGTATACACCAGATTAGGTGAAGCTGGGGAATCCAAATCCGGTTTCCACACTGTATGAACTATAATAGTTGTGGGAGCTATGAAAATCTTGGTTTGACTGAATACAACTTGGTATTTTGCTGGCCATTAAATAATTCTGTTTTTTGCCAATTATGCAAATGATTCTCTCGTAGTTGTTTGTCCCAGTGTTTTGTTATAATCGTGAGTTAAATATTTTTAGAAATCATTTGTGGTTGCTTTTTTTACTGTTTCAACGACATTGCGGCTTTCGACAAATTGTTTGAAATGTTTGGCATTTTCAAATACTAGCTTTTTCATATCCCGTTTTTTCCCGTTCCCGTATAACCTCAGCCAGTCTCAGCCTCAGCCTTCCTCATGAATGTGGCTCTCATATATACAATTTTCCAAATCCGGCTGGTAGTTCCAGAGATTATCGCGTTCAAACAAACAAACTGAAGAGTTTGTTTGTTTGTTTGTTTGATTGAACGCTACAAAGCTTTATTATATTTGTATAGATTCTTGTGACTCAATTCGCAATCGTGAACGTGCTATTTTAATTGATCGTAGATGTTAAAATAGCTGATTTATCACAAATTGTATACACACAATATATTGTATAATTTAATATTAATGTTTCTTATGTTAAAATCAATTCTGTAAAGGTTATTCAACATTCGTAGAGCTTCTTGACTCTTTGTGTGAGGCCTTAAGACGAGATTAATTTCCAAAGGAATTCACAATATAGATGCCTTCTAAGAACCAGCACTCAGCTCCCAATATAATAAAGCAACATGGTTCCACTGAATTGTAAGATTACTATCCTGTTTTTTTTAACGTAATGCGTATTTTACCCGGCTTCCTTTGACCACAGGTTTACCAAAAGAAATTTCACGGTTGAGGTAACATTGACAATGTTCTATTACGAGTTGATCAAGTCTATACTTATGCCTGAGTCATTGACGTCAGTACAATTTTATCAAGCATTTGACCGCGACTTAATTACAGCTATTGTTGTTCTCCTAATGACTAATCAGTATTGGACGTTGGAATTCCGTCGGTCGCTCCATCTGCATGGCATAATTGTACAGTCGACTCAATATTAGTTACGACTTTAGTTACGTCAGTGTCTTGCTCACATTTTAATGAATATGGAATTATAACACTGATGTATCTAAATTCTGTGTCATCTTCCTGAAGCAAACCGGAACTTAACTATCGATGATTGTTGTTAATGCAATTTTAAGTGTTGGTATTTAGTAGGTTAATCTATTCGTCCAGTCGTGAAAGTAAACAGTGATAAGTTTTCTAGACTAAACAAATATTGTTATTGTAAAAGGGTCAAACGAATACTTAAAAACACCTACACGCTCTGCGCATTTCTGTGATGAAATTTACTGCGTATCACTCTCAAATTACTAATGGCAGGGTGGATCCCCTCTTGGCTAGACAGAGGGGACCAGACGCCCCTAAACGTAAAGCCAATATTACCGATTCCAAATACAATACGAATGAACACACAGATATAAATATAGCTCTTGGCATCACATTGCGTGATAACAAAGAGAGAAAAACATTTACCTCACGAATTACGCGCTGACAGAATCTTACAAAATAAAGCAAAATTAAAATCCCATTCAGTTTATTTTAAGTCTACTTTTTGTTCTACGGTAAACACAGTACCTTCTTATCTCACAGTAACAGAGAAAGATAAAAATAGCCATAATTATGTGTATGAAGTAAATAACGATAAAAGCAACGTGAACTTTCCTGGTGACTCAACAGCTATTTATTTTACTGCTTTTACAGTGCAGTGTTTCTTTGTGGAATCTGATTACGGCATGGAGGAAATATTTTTCGAAGCATTATGCTGTGTGCAGTGTTCTTGGAATTCTAAAAGGTGCACTGTTTGAATTTCAAATTAGAAACAGAATAACTTTACAAAACTTTTTTGACTCACATACTTATGTATGGCTTCCCAAAGGAATCCAAAATGTATGGGCCATCAAATCAAAGCCAGTAAAAATGGGCTTAACTAGATCGATTAGATCAGAATGCACGAGAAGACAAATCCATGATTTAATTTAAAAAGAGAGTTATTGAATCACGGATGATATTCTTTTACCAGTTTGTTATGGAAACTGAATTAAATATACGACGAGGCTTTGCATAATATTTTGTTTGCAAGTGTGATCTTACCGGAAAGTGATGAAAGAATCATTTCTCTGCCAACAATACATGGTATTTAGACTGTAATTTTCTTGTCTTTCGATAAAATCTTGCTTTAGAACGATCTTTTCAACAAAGTTTCTTTTCTTGATTAATTGATTATCATCTGCCTAGCCTTTTCCCAACTATATTGGGGTCGGCTTCCAGTCAAACTGGATGCAGCTGAATACCAGTATTTTACGTGGAGCGGCTGCCTACACCCCATTAACTGGATAACACGGTACTTCTTGGCAAGACTGGAGTCAGAATTTCTGGCCTCAGACAATCCGTAACGACTGCCAAAGATCTACAAATGACAGCAACGGCCTAACGTGCTTTCTGAGGCACGAAGGAATCTCGGTATGTTAAGATGGTCACCCATCCACAGACCGACCGAGGCAAGCGTTATTCCGACCCGTGCGGCTGTTATTCTTTAGCCACGAGATCCTCTCAAATTTCTTTGAGATTGTAAATCAGTCTCAATCATAACGTTCTTTAAAAAAAAACAGATTATGTATTAGACTTAACAAGATTGTATCAACGCATCAACATCGAGTTATTACAGCTTGTGAATCATCCGGGAACGCGGAATATACGAATGTTTGCCAAATTTCAATTTGAGATAATGCGCTTACTGAATATTGGTTTCGGATTGTGTAGCATTTTGATATTGTTATTTTGGTTGGATCATTACGCCTTCGTAAAAATGAATTTTGTTTAATTCTCATGAAACATATGAAAAGGGCACGATGAAGTATCTTGTGAAACATAGTACAAATGAATAGGTATATCATTGACTAATTGTAAGATAAAATGGAGTGTTCTAACAACAATGACTATAATTTCAAATCTCAGAACAAAAAGAACGGTTCATTAACCTAAAATATAGACGTTGTCTTCAAAATCGCAGACGAGTTCGACAAGCTAAAAGTACTTAAATTAAAATCTATAACTTGTACCCTCAGAGACAAAGATGATGTGACAATGCACTCATGTTTTTAATTTTGTCAACTCTGTGACACATACTATACATGATAACAACGACTATGACTACTTAGAAGACGACACCGTAGCGAGTGACAAATTGTACGCTGTTGAACTTTGTACGGCTAAATGAGGATATTTTATTTGAGCGTGTGAAAGAGGGTCTTATGTTGTAATCTAAGCATTTATTGAACAATTTTGGACCTACTTAGACTTTATAAGCTGAAGGCATGTCTTTATTTAAAGCATTTTCAATCAGCACAATTTGGATAAATCTTTGCCAGAAATGCTGTATGCTAAAATAGATTAGTGCTCTTGTCTTGTCAAGACAAGACAAGAAAAGATTTTGCTATTGCCATAATTAGGTGCGATCTTTTCTTAGATTAAAATGTCAGTGCACTGGTATTTTTCAAGACCGCTAGCCTGCGTAGGAAGGCAAAGCCAAATGACGTCACCGCCTTTCACAAGCATATGCCTATTTGAGGAGTGTCACCTATAAGGAGCTTGTTGATTGGTCAGGCTGGTGTTCAAAGGTCTTGATAATTGAAATGTAGGTTTTATTATCTAGAATATCTAGCAAGGCAAAGGTTGTGACCTAAAGTGGTGTAGCTTGTAGTCGGAAGTCGATGATGAAGTTTGATGAGAATGAATGAATAGTGGGAAGAAGTGCAGAGACGGTATTTGTAATATGTTTGTATTAATAAGCGAAAGGCAAAACAGTGTTAGCGATAGAAATAATGTAAGTGTTGGCTTAATTAATAATAATAATAATAATAATAAGATAATAATAATTTATTCAAATAAAAAATTGACGAACATAAGAATCTAAGTAAAGAGTGGTTCATATTTGGTTGGTATCGGATCTAGTAACGAAAACCTTGAAATACGTATAGTGAAGAAGATAGTCATGAACTCAAGATTAAAATTGATACAAGAGCACCTGTCTGCTTCGGGGTCGATGACTCTTTTTTATAAACACACAGATTGTGAAGCAACATTTTTTTTTCTCATACAATTAGAATATTTATAGAATACGTAGCGGTCGTTGTGGTTTTATACTTGTAGAGTGTATAAAAAGGATACCGGTATAATCAATAGTATTATGTCCCCAGAACCGAAATAATTGGGTTATGTCAGCGGGGGCGAGGAGTATAAAATTAGAATCTTTCTTTTATAGAGCAGTTAGTTTGATGGATAATTTTGGAAGTGTGTTTTTATTTTGCGTAGTACATTAATTTTTATGTTTGATTGCTTTCTTATGCTTACTCCGTAACACGACAACAAGTACCCTATCAACATAAGTCTTATGGCCAAAAGTAAAAATCGGTGTAACTTTCTCTCTTGAATCGTACATTACTTTTGGAGACGGAGATTTGGATGTTGGGTGTGGTGGGCCATATAAGTTCACACAAATTCGACTAAAAGTCTGGTAAAGTACTTGGATGACTAAGACAGCCAAAACAGGTACTTATCTATCTATCTTATCGCCTTTCATTTGGTAGCCGTCGTCATTTATCAGATCCTGTGACTAACTTCTATCTTATTCATAGCAAACATAATCTTCACAACACTATCCACTAATAAGATATCACTTTCTTTATCTTTCGTTGTACACCACTCTTATCTTTCATGGTTACGTAAAAGATATACCATCATAGAATTACCAAACATCTTCTTCAAATCGCGTGAGGAGTGCTTGTTATTGCTACACGATAACATTTTGGAGTCCGTGACGAAATAGTAAATCGTTTTTACCTGAAAATTATATTACAGGCAGCGTTGTCTTTAATCGTAAGTTTTCCGAAGTTGCCCGAACTCCGACTGCTCGTTTTTTTTCAATGTGTCTACGATATCTACGTATTTCGTTATCCGCGAGATATATTTGGAGATGAGTGCATACTGCAGCCATAGTGTAGTAATAGAACGTAATAATGCATGACATTCATGAAGGATACGTGTGTGCATAAATACTCTTTGCTATCTTCAAAGATAAAATTAAAACCTCTTTACATGAATAGGAGCATAGACACAAAATGAATGTGTTTCACATTGAGTCAAGCCAGAAGAACGTCCACAGCATTCTCAATAATGAATTATGGACTGAAAGTCATTCCAATGTTCCGATAGATTAATATGGTAAAAACAATGTCGAGAATGCCATTTGATTTGCCGATTCGTTCCGTAAAATGCCGTAAGCCGTAATGTGTTTATGTCAATATCTGCGTAATATTACCTACATAACGCAAGCGGTACAAGTGTACATACACACAACCTCGTTGTCATTCCTAGAAATCGTGTCATTAATGAAAATTAAATTATTCATATTGCAAAAAATAATGGTGCTGTAACGATTAGGTCCGCCGTGCGAGGCAGCTCGATTCAAGCTTGCCAATGCCATAATAACAATAGCAATAGAGTATCTCTCAGTGAAATTTAATAAATTCGCCCAGTGAAAGTACTGCACGGACCAGAGTGGCGATTACATACACCAGTTACTTAATAATTACGGAAGTCAGTCCGTCAGTTTAATAACTTTCTTTAAAAGCAGTTAAATCTGAGATATATGTATTTCCTTTGAAGAGAATGACCACGATTGAAAGACGGTGATGGTATTACTAAGCGTTTATGATCTCAGTAATGATAACGTGGTTTTATAGCCCTAAAAAATCGTTTGGTGACTAAATAATGTAGATTCGACTGTTGGAGTATACCCCCGTTGTTGAGAAAGTAAACCAATCCAATTGTACCTTTGAAAGCGGAAAAGCAAATACGGTTTATGTAGGGTAAGGTCTCCAAGGCAACAGAATTTCGATCATGAGGAAATACTTATTACCAAGAACTATTTATTTATTTATTTATTTATTTAAACTTTATGTACAATAGTGGTACATGGGCGGACTTAATATTATTAACTATTCTATTTTTTTATTTTTTTTATTTAATATGGTTTTGCTCCTGACTCTAGTCTAGGTCATAGAAGACAGAGACAAAGTCGACGATGGAGCAGGCTTACCCAGAAGAAGTCTGTTCACTCTAATTTTGAAGAGATTAGGGTTGTATGCGTTCGGAAACACAGACGCAGGCAGAGAGTTCCACTCCTTTGCTGTGCGCATTATAAAAGACGATGGGAAACGTTTAGTGCGAATAGTGCGTTTAGTGTGTGTGTGTTTTATTCTCACTAATAGAAATCAATCAAATGTGTATGAATAAGTATTTATTGAGTTGGGGTCCCCAAGGGGCCATCTAAGTATTGAAGCGTACGTCAATCGAACGTCTGCGTCGATTCCATCCAACGTAATGACTTTCTGACTGTGTAACTATTTCTGGATTCGATAACCTTTTAGATATTTTCAATGGACGTCGATTAGTTTTCATATTATGTGGAAGCAATAATGTTTAATTGTGTGCTGATTGGAAATCTTGAGTGTCTTGGCTATGTATAATATGTAACCATTCCCAGCTGTCAGTAGGAGTCGTAAAATTGTAATAAATTATTATAACACCAGTGTTAAATGAGGAGCTCGTGGTTTAATAATAATTGCTGCACGGGTCGATCTTTCAGGTTAAGCTACGTTTGGCGAGGTTGGTCCAAGGATGGTACATTGCATATCGAGCGAGACTCGTCCCTGCCTCGGAAAGAACTTAAAGCCGTTGGTTCCGGCTGTCATTCGTACACCTTTAAAGTCGTTACGGGTTAATCAGGAGCCGTTAATCTGACATCAGTCTTGCCAAGGGGTATGGTTTCTCCCTACTGGGTTGTGGTGGTCAGATAGGCAGGCGCTGCGTTTAAAATACCAGTACTCAGCTGCATCCAGATAGACTGGAAGCCGACCCCAACCCCAGCTAAGCAGGTTGATTGGTGTTTACAGCAGAGTCTTCATGTGACTCTTCAATCAACCTGCTTTCACTTCCCTGAAATTATGTGTAGTTCACATGACCAGCAATATCTATTTACTGACGCGATGTTTTTTTGTTGTTACGGATGGGAAATCGTCAAATGACTTTCCGCTCTGGGTGGAGCGGAAGGGCGTGTCAGACTCTTACTGACTAAAACCCATCCGTGTTCCTTCTAAAGCCCTTTGCGTTCCAGGGCCGCGGTGACTCTTTCGAACAAATTCCGCAACGACGCGATATGATGCTGATGATATAAATGTTTCATATCACTAGCAACATAAGAAAGAAAGTTCAGTTTCACATTGATCGTGAACCAACAGCTCTATCCGTTCTTAATCTGGCATGACTTAAGATTTTTATAGCCGACAGGAAATTGTTCCACCACGTAACCACTCGTGTTTTTATGATTTTACTTTAACTATCAATAAATATGTTAGTCGTGTTGTAAAAATTAATATAATTAGCAGTTGCGCTCCGCAGTGGACAAAAATAGCTCTGGATTTATAACTGGAGTCTATATTGGAAATCTGTCTGGGTTTTTATATCTGGATAGATCTTAATATATTTTCCGACATCTTGAGTAGCATACTTACATGTATTTCTGATTTCTTACCCATCTGCAATATCCAGACGTGATTTATTATCTGTTCCAGATATTTGTTCTGCGAACTCGAATTTCGAATGCCTTGAACATTCTCGAGTAGTCTTGAAACCCTCAAAAAGCACCTTGTATAACCAAAACTTTACATAAAAATAAAACCGACTTCCAAATAAAAAAACACTACATAGTATTAAATAACTTTAATTTCGAAAGTCGGTGTTAAAATACGAAGAAATCGTATTTTAACACCGACTTCCGAAATTAAAGTTATTTTATTATTTGTACCTATTGTTTTTTTTATTTTGGAAGAAGTTGTATTTTTTTTTATTTTTTATTTTTCAATTTTTAGTGGTACCTACCTCACATCTGATTCTAACAACGCCACTGGAAAGTCACAGGAAAGCAAAACACGCAATTTCGTTTACTTACTTGGATGATATATTTTCTATTTTCTCCAGCTATTTTGATTTAAAAACCCAACAACTGAACCGATTTTCATGAAATTTCTATGGGACCAATCGTATATCCTTTCACATGAAAAAAAAATTTTTCAAATCGCTTCAAAAATGACGGAGTTGTGAGTTAACAAACATAAAACAAAACAAAATACAACCGAATTGAGAACCTCCTCCGTTTTTTGAAGTCGGTTAAAAAAGGAAGTGATACTCAAATATCATGAAACATCAGTGAAGTCTCGTATTTCAATAACAAAGTACCCTTATGCTGCGTCGTGACAATTAAAGCGTTAAATTGATAAGGCCACAAGAATGCACGAACTATGAATGAATGTCGACTATTTATAGAGATAAAGTGGACTAGATTGAAACCATTCGTTTTTGTAATACTGATGTAATGGTGAATGTCGTTGAGGACATTTTAATTGAAGCAATTGTGAGGGTACTGGCAATTGATCTTCAATCAGACAAACTTAATTGATTTTAAAGACTTCATCGTATTGGAATAAAAGAAGAAGCTTCTAAGATAAAGTGCTCTAAGGAAAGGTCATAATATTACCTATAGACAGATAATATTTTGGGCGTATTTTTTCAGACAGAAAAGAAATACAGAGTCTATTTAATCTCGAAGTGGTTGCTAGGGAGTTTTCATCCGAATGTAACTTACGTGTGGATGACCTCTTGACATTTACGGAGCACTTGGAATTGGTAAACGAACCGTACCGTATCGTATAGCTTTTGCGAAATGTTGCTTTGGTATTTCAATACTTGCCTAGTCTTATCAAACCAGTATCTCCCAAATTATAGATTGGATGGGCCCTGAAAAGCTAATGCTGTAATGACCAAAAAATAGGAAAAAAAAAATACCAAATACATATTCACTCCTTGCATTTAATTAAATAGGGACAAGTGCTTGCTAGCGAATTAATTGTAACATTTTTTCTTATGTAAGTCTTCAGTCATATTTTTTAGGTGTGCCCCTTTTTGCTTCATGAGTTCATGACATCCAAGAGGTGGTAAGTCCCGAATTCGATAGTGCTTTAGGTGGGCCGCAGTCCAGACAACTTTGGGAACCACTGGACTCCTTATATCAACGGAAAGTTATTTTTTAGGAAAAGTCCGCGCCCTGTAACGAGCCCACCGTCCTTTATATTGGTTAATCCATTGTAATATCGTCCACTTTCATGCATGACCTGAAAAACAATATGCCAGACAAAAGCAGTATCGATTTGGCTATACGGTATGCAAACAATTGATAAATAAATTACTTGGGACATTAAATTCTATTGCTATCAATGAAGTTAAGGTCACACAACAAAACTTTGCAGATATTATTTATTGTGCCATAAAATTATTATATCTTAGAATTGAACACGTAATATATTCTCAAATCGAGTATTGGTCCATTTGAAAAGGATTCTATAAATTTCATTTCATTCAATCAAAATCAGCAAGTACCAAGTTTTTCTTCGCAAATATTGAAAGAATACCGCCGAGGATTTAAAATTGCCCCGTAACATCAAAGGTCAAGCCGTAAAGTGATTTCGTCACGATTAATCCAACTCCGTTGGATCCAGACCACTCGAGACAACGAAACAGTTCAATAATACCGGAATTATTGAACGCACTACGTCACTGCGACCTCCTAGACATATAAATACTAGCACACACATATTGACGAAAGCACCGACGTCACACGGCATTGACAACTTTTAGTTAAATACAGTTTCCAATCAGAAGAACTTGATCCGTAGAACCGAAGGCCGAAATCAAGAGTACGAATATTTTTGGATAGAGATCCGGTTTATAGGAATATATTATACAGTTCATAGTTATACATACAATCGGATAGAAGCATATATCGACACGGGGAAAACTAGGACAGCACTCAAACTCTCAGCTTAATCGACTTAATCTTTACATAACAAGATCATCGTTCCTTAGAGGCGGTTGAATTAATCGAATTCGTGCGACTCAACTGGCCGGTAATGCACCTTTGAATAAGCATGATGTCATCAGATTGCAGTTATGCCAGATTCGGTTCGAGTATGAACAGTGTTGATTTGCTAAGAATGTGTTAACTGTGGACCGTAAAAGTTTAAAAGAAGATAATGGTTCTTCTGGATTTAACTCGGCTGTTCTGTTCGAAGCTATAATAGAAGAGCAGGCTGGTTAAGCATACACTGGACAACATAAACGATAACAAGCGACCGTATTAGGAAAACACATCTACAGGTGTTAATCAATTGAAACCTAAATCGAAGCAAGAGTACTGTGTACCAACCAGTAATGGAAAAGAACTGAAAGACAAATGCATACCTTGATTCATCATGTGTCACTCATTTCTAATACAAAGTGAAACCATAGCTAATTTCAATTGCGATGCTAAATGTGTCTCTAAATCTTGGCAATCAACACTGTTTAAAATTCCAACAAATGCTAGCACGTTTCCCAAATCATTTGGACTATAAAAATGAGTATTGCACTCATATGTGCATGAACCATGTAAAAGTCTATTGTCGGTCGAATTTTTGCGTATATTACGTAAACAGGTTTCTCGTATTCTTTCACAACTTTCATTCATTGCGACACATTATTTGCTATTGTGCGTGCTGCGGTGGTGTTTAAAAAACGAATTTCGATTGTTCGCAACCGCACGTGTTCGGAACGGAGTTACATCTTCGCTTTTATGTAATGGATGTTGGTAAACATAAATTTTAGGACTTCAATCTGTGGCAGGCTTTGACTACAATACAGATGTGTCTTGTAAACTCTTGTCACTGTCAAATTATTCGTTTAAATTCACCTTTTAGATGCTATAGCGCTTGCAGGGTTGCAAAAGAGGGATTATAGTGAAGTACTCTGTCACTGTTCGACTGAACCCCAGTTCAGACCACCTAGTAAGCTATGGTCCATAGGAGTTCCCCTTTGTTAAAGTTACTTAATTCTTTACTGGCTATGAAGCCGTCCTCCGTCGCTTTAGTTAAAAAAAAAAAAATGTAAATGCTTACCTCCGGAAATGAAGCTTCTACGAGTGCTTGTTCAATTTATAGGAGATTTCTGAACAAAACTTGTCTCTTGTTTTAGAACTAGAATCAATTTTATTTTTGTCATTTACCAGAACGTTGGCGTCACTAAGAATAACATTCTCGAGAAGATAATAACAGCCAATAAGTGGGTGCTCGCCATTCGTTTCCTCGGGATAAGATCTTTTGAAGTTTCTTTCTGTTGACCTCAAAATGGATCTTGATTAGGAGTTGCCGTTACTATAAGAAACTCTTTTTTTATCAGTTTAAGATCATCTTGTAACGGAGTTCATAATTCTTTTTGATTTGTTATAAAGTCTTTGTTAGTTATTTTATGCTGATAGCAATGAAAAACTATTACACAATATTCTTGCTTGTTATCTAGTAGTCTCTGGTCTCGTATTGCATGTTCGTTTTAAAATTTTTGAACGTTCTTTGACTACAACTTTGCCAAGTACCTTTCCAACTTTGCTTCGGCAATAAAGTCGAGATGCATGGCATGCTACTCTGAGTTAGGAGCCAGTCACGATTCTACCGTATCCAATCGTATCGTTTGATACTAACTGGTTCCATCCACCACTGCGGTATGTAAGTTTATGTTGCCTATGCACGTATTGATATCGCTCTCAGCACTGCTCATCCCGGAAGCGAAACAAACTTGCAGATAACCAACATTGTCCAAACAAAATATTTATATTTTAAATATAACTTTTGTTATTATGTATCGATAACCCGTCTGTTTTTCAGTCACTATGTCTGTCTGGAAACAGTGTGTCGTGTCGAATATTTTTATTTCCACTATTTACTTTTATTTGTTCTTGTTTAGCACGTTGTGTGTGTCTAGTGGACATGTGCGCTAAAGCTGTGTGAGTACTATTGTTATTGACACGTCATGTTCATGTATTTGTCTTCATAGAGCCTTCGACACGGTCGTGGCATTTCAGTATTGGTCATAAAGCTGCGTCTGTCGTTGAATAATAAACAGTCTGGAAAATACTGGAAACGATTGAGTGAGATCTCTCAGATATCTGTTCCTTTGCAAGAACTAGTAGCGTTACCGTAGTAGTATTGTTTAAATAGCGGTAAGCCAGAAGAAAAAACAACAATAAACATCACAATAAAATTCAAAACATCATCACTTACTCAATTCTTAATTAAATTATTATCAAGAAAACAAACAAGTGTGCTATTCAGACAATAAATATTTATTTTGTCATGAGACTTAAGAAATCTCAAGGATTCCCCGTTACTACTCTAACGTACCAACGTCTGAATCCATAAACAATGCTCCGTTTATCATGGTTACAGATGATCTATTTTCTCTCCCTAGCCCCTTTCCGTGACATATTTAATTATCCCCACAGAAAATGAGCGTGTGCCCCATCATAGATATGTATATTCTCGAGAGCAAATGTTAGTTATTTAAATTCCATTCCCGTGGCTCCAACGCACTACTAGGGGTCGCGTCACTGGCCAGAGCAAATGGGTCTCGGCCATCTATCCTCGGAGTGCCAAGCCAAGGCTACTATAATATGGATTGCCAAATTTTACGTTAATGCTCGTTTTACGACTGCTTTTTGTACTATGTGGGTTAAGGATGTTCATGTGGCATTTGTCAGTGACCCTCTACCGATTTGAATCTAGCAAATGTGGTTCTATCTAAAATTTCTATGGGATTGCCGTTTTTTCAATACTTCGGGTACTGGAAACTAGAATCCGTTAATCATAAGTGTTGTCCAAGTTTTTATGTTTGTCTTTGCATATCATTTTGCAACGATTACCGTTTCAAAGGATGTTTCCATTGACAAAGTTGACCTCGTTTAAATCTGCATCTCTTTATTATATCTGGTTACATATCATTGTGCTTATTGTTAAAGTCAACTGAGAGAAATACGTTGAGAACGAGTAGACGGTTATATCTGTCACTATCAACACAGATGTGTCTTTATGACCGGCACGTTCTCCACGTGGTTCCAATTGGGGACGAGCGTCACTGTTTGAAGTTATCGTTTGTTACTATTGTAGATTCTGGCAGGAGCACTCAGTGGTGTGTAAACTTTTGAAATGCTCATATGAGTTAGGTTTGTAGTGAAAGGTAGCCATTCCCTCGCAAGAGAGGAAAGCGGAGCGTTTAATAAATGAGTACCAGTTTTAATCGATGCCGGGACTTGGCCTTGCTTTGCGTGTTGTGTGATTCTTTTAGAGAACTTAATCATTCCTTTTCTAGCGCTTCTTTATGTTAATATTCCTTTTCTAGTGCTTCTACAGCTATATTGAGGTCAGCTTCTAGTTCAACAAGATGCAGCTGAATATCATTCCTTTTTACACGCACATTTATGCTTCAATACTTTGTTTTATAGCGCCATTGTGTGTGAGTTTATGTATATTGTCTGTCCGCACAGATATTCTCTATTTTCCCTATCAATTCATTATTCGGAGGCCGAATGCATTCATTGTAATAGATCTTACCGAGCTTACGACGTGTTGTATTTCTTACTGAATCATCATCTCAGTTACTTTTGGTATCCGCGTTGTTTATTCTGTTTTTTGTTGCTTTAGTTTTCTTAGCCTTGACATTCGATATCAGTTTAACCATATGAACACTCCTGTATGATTAAAAAATCCCAGCTTTATATATTCGTAAAAGTTTTATAGTCGTTACGTGTTGGCGAACATTTTTTGAGACTGCGGCAAAACCCTCGGACTTACCTATTTCCGCTGTTGACCAATAAAAGAAAACACGTTTGCCTTTTTATAATTCCCCTAGATTTTAATGTCAGGCCTTGACTCGTGATATCGTAACGCAGAAGGTTCAGATATGATCTGGTAATGAGAAGTTTCTATAGTGATAATGAATGTAATTGTGGCAGCATCATGCAATTCTGATATAACAATTAAGATAGACGTCATGGCAGCCCATCATAAAATAATGTTGCTAGATATCCTCGCTATGATAATGATCTGAAAATTCCAGTGAATTCAAATCGCACAATATAGCGTTAATGCAATTAAATGTAAAAATATCATATTAGTTTTTATGACAAGTGGGTTTCACAATCAAACGCATGTAACCAAAACGTGGTTCTATTATGACAACAATATTTATTAAGTAGTACCCAGATTTTGTCATAAATTAACAGCCGCATATCAGCAAATATACGAAATATAAAGGATAAAATTACCAGTTATTTACCCAATCTTATCTAAAGAGTAATCACCGGTCAATGATCAAAATCGACGTCATTATCGATAATGACGTTCGATTGTCTTTTATGACGAGGATTAAGATTTTCTCCAAGCAATTGCTTCATTGCAGCTTTACAAATTTCAATTACTTCTAATTATTCCCTAGAAAAACTAACTTGTCATTAGACTTATGGCATGAACGAATTAACTCGTCAATTAGTAACGAGACCTCCTGCATAATCCTTTGCTGTTCATTCAGAGTAAAGTGTACCTTATTTGCCTACGCTAAGGGTGCTAACACCTACGATGTTTAGTTGGTTACTATCGTCACTCACATCTTCTTGCAACAGACCTTGCCGTTTCTCACGGTTCACGTCGCGGTGTCGTCTTGAGATCCAAACCGGAGGTTGGGCAAAGTGTTGCAAAACTGTTATGGTATGGCGAACGACTAGTACATACCTTTGCGTATTATGGGAACTTGAAACATGTATTCAGAAATGTAATTCTCGTCATTGGAGAATCATTTGAATGAGACATCCCTGAGTTAGATGCTAATGTCACAGGGCAGGTGCATGCAGTTGCTCATATTTCAATTATATGCGTTTACGAATATTATGGCCGGTTCATGTTTCGTTGAAATTCCACACATTACAAGGCCCATGACCTCATACGAGCTGATTCCTATATAAGATTATCCTCTACAAAGTAGGCACTTTAAGTTTCCAAGGAAAATCAGTAGGATGATCAAACAAGTTATTTTCAAGATACTTGCAGGCGATAAGACAGTGTAAATGAATGAAATCGCGTAATCTGCTGAATCTAAAGCGCTACTAATCTGGCCAACACGATCTGTTGCGTACGATTTGTCTAGTCTAGATTACAAAGAGATTAGCCATCTATACGAAACTACCGCACGAGGTGTAAGGCCATCTATTCTTAGGAGAATTTCTCATTTGGTGTCACTAGCGGGAATATACGAGAACTCGGCGGGGAAGCAATATTAATAATCTTCAGAAAGCTTAAAATTAATCCAATGACGCATATCATTGCTGAGGCAAAAGAAGTTTTAAGGTAAAATATTCTAAGATAAGAGAATTAAATATTCTAAGAATATTCTTTTGAATATTCTAAGAGACCTATGAAGTTTATAAGGTAAATAACAATTTTCTTTAATAGCATTTTTCTTCTCAAAGTTTTCTTATAAACAATCAAGCTAGTCGAACTATCAGCGGAATAAAAAATAAACGTCGACTTATTTTACATTACGTAACGACCCCAGCGAGGCCAAAGCAAATTAATGAAGTTAGTATAGAATGCGCTTTAATTATGAACTTCAATTAAACTCTACTTTCATCAGTATAAAAGAGAATGAAGCCTTAGTGGACTTTAATTAATATATTTAATTCATGCTTTATTTCCAACATGATATAATGATGAAAGGGTATGAAAGTAATTTTTTGTTGCGTAGGTACAATTGATGACGAAGTTGAAGTTAGATGCTATGAATAAGCAATGGTCATCTATTTGTTATTGAATGTTCTAGGAGGCAAAAGAATATAAAAAGTCTATTTGTTTGTTAGGAGGAAAAAGGAAAGATGATTTAATGTTTTTATTAAATACTAGCACTTCGCCCGCGACTTCGTCCGCGCGGATTTAGTAGGTACTCCACAAACTTCAACGCCCCCTCAAACCCTTTTTAAAGGTAAGTTTTGGAAAATTAAGCACTACGATATCCATTCAACGGTCTCAGGATCAGCCTACTATCCACCCAGTTCACCCCGTTCACCCCGCCAGAGGTTGACTATGTAAACATTGTTAGATCTGTTTCAAATTTCCCACTTTTAGCTTGTTCATTCCAATTTCCACGTAAATTGAAGTAAGCAATAATGTCCTCCCCTGAAAAATTCATCAACCCTTTTCGCCCCTTATATTTGTTATTCTTAATTTTTTATCCAAAACATTAATGCCGTGCATTAAGTTTCTCCCCAGTTAGCTCAAACCGCAACATTTTTCTTACTTAGAGCATCGAAAAATCCAAATATTTGTTATTTTTCTTTTTTTATCCAAAACATTAATGCCGTGTTTCAGCTTCATCGGACTAAGCGTTAAGATTCTCCCCAGTTCGCTCAAACCGTAACATTTTTCTTACTTAGACCATTTTTATGCCCGTCGTAACTTTAAAACGAAAGGTCCGATTTGAGTAATTTGAAGTGTAGTTTACATGTACATTATCAACCTTAATTCTAAACAAACAAACTAACTAATCTTTACTCTTTATAATATTAGTTTAGATAGATTAGATATATAATCCTGATGATGTGTCTGTTTGAGTATTATTCGCAAATTATCGGCATTCGATTGAACTGAGTCTATAAAATAATCATTAAAATGTCTTGCTATCATTTTAGGAATATTAAATTTCATAGAATTGGTTACCTCCCAAGTTGCTTTAGACTTGTTAGTGCTAGTTCCTATAAAATAGCTGTTTTGAGCCCTTTGTGTTAATTTGATCACTTTTTAATATCTCTTTGAGAATTATTTGAAAGCCGCTTTTGTATCACTATTTCGCTTTATTCTGTATTGCTATAATAAAGTTCATAATAAAGATCAAATAAGTTCATTGAACTTTATAGAATTTACTGGTGATTGTGGAATACTGAGCATACAAATGATAAAAGCACTCAATACAATTGCAAAAGAACTTGGCCCAAAGGAAATAAATACTAAAAATATTCTGCTTTTAATTTTCAAGATTAGAATCAAAATTTAGGATTCGTTGAATCTCGTGAGTTTGGAGGAATTACGTTACCCAAAAAATTGGGGCGTTTTTCAATTCTATTAGATTAAAACTCCTTTAATTGTATTAGAAGTTTCAACTACCATTACCGAAGTTAATGCAATTATCAATGTCTTCAGAACTGTTCAAAACATTATGCGCGCGTGGATTTCCTTAGCAGAGTTATTTTAGAAATGTATTTATTATACTCTTCAAAGATCTTATACTTACAATCATCAACAAATATATTTCGAAAAAGATTATTACAGGATTTTATGTTGATAAAAAACTCTATGGCCCATAACTCATTAATAGGTACCAACTCTTAACATCTTACACACGTGATAACTTTTAAACGAAATATCCGATTGAGATGAAACAAAAAGTATTTTACTTCTACATAAATACTCTTGATAACATAATGCTTAATTTCGATAAAGATTAATATTACGATACGTATTTAACGTAGTTTTTTTTCTTTAGACGATTTAATAATTATTTTGAACACAAAATGGGTTATTGTGATTAAACCATGATAGCTAGATATATGTTCTCGCGGACTTTTTTGTAGGTCTTAATGGGATCTTCTAACCCGTAGTACATCATTTTGTTCTTTTGTCAATAGTTTTTGCAGCGCACGCAAAAAAAGGTTTTTGATTTTACACCTTGTGTTACGAAATAGCAATTTTATTACGGATCCCTAATTTTGAAAAAAAAAAAAATAGCCTATAGCCTTCCTCGATAAATGGACTACCCAACACTGAAAGAATCATTCAAATCGGACCAGTAATTCCAGAGATTAGCGCGTTCAAACAAACAAACAAACAAACAAACAAACTCTTCAGCTTTATAATATTAGTATAGATTCTAAGAAATAAAACAATAATAACCACAAAAACGAAATAGGTAAGTAGAGAACTTTTTGGTAAACAAATACAAACTTTAGTGCCAAAGAGGCCATCAGCATATTAAAAAGACGCAATAGAAGATACATTTTAATTATATCTTTGACATGGAACCTGTCCAGGACCATGAAGGTGAACGCTCAGTGTGTGAACTTTGGGGCGACGCCATCTTTGATTCATGAATATTTAACAATAATAAACAATATCGTCGACTTAATATAGAATTTCCTGCAGAAACCACTCATTGTTTACAAACATGTTAGAATTTTGGAGCTTAAATGCAATAATGATTCAGAAATAAGTTATAATTACAGACTAACGTAGGATGTCGTTGGTAGACAAGCCACATCCACTTAACAGCAAAAATATTGCATTTAATAGAGCAAGTAGTAATGGTTGCTGGACCATCACTTACGAATACCAGGGCGAATAGCATCCTACATGAGCTATGTTATTAAGTATTTAACAAATCATAGGATGCTGTGGCAAAAACCAGGAGATAGAAAAGTAACCGCTTCCGCAGATTCTTCCGTGATTAAACGAAGTCATTAAGGCTTAAGCTATACTTTAGTCGTCGTCTGCTACTCCACTGCGACTTGATAATGGGCTCATACTGCATGGATGTCAAGGCAAAAATAATTATGTACCATTTGTGAATATCGACGTAAATATAATATGTCGAGATCTTTAAACGTGTGAACACACGAACAACATGGTAGGACAAATTGCGGATGTAATTTCCCTAATGATCTAATGATAGCTGATGGCGATATACTATTTAGCAATATTGAAGGCCAATCCGGTGATTGAATTCGTGCACACTGGAGCGTAACGTTTTGTTTTAAAACTATCGGGTAACCGAATGTGCTACCGAGAAGCAATGTTAAAAAATAGGAATGAGACCTTTTCCATTTTCTTGAACGAACGCAAGTGAAGATGTTAGCTCGTTTTACTTCAGCTGGAATCCAATTTTATAACTCCTCCTTCTCTCTCTTTTGATCTTTCGGTGCGGATTTCAAGACAATCTACGGTTCTGGGTCAGATCAATCGTTGTCTTTGTTTTCCTTTTGGTTGAAAATGGCCTGAGGTATTTACTGTATTTGTTTATCATTCTTCTAAACAACACTTAATGATCTTGTGAAGGTCCGGCCATTTAACTTTTAGTCTCGGTCTTTACGGAAAATACAATAATTGAGCTCATGACCCAAACATTTTAGTCTTTAAATATTTTCATTAGTTAATTACTCATGTACACAAATATGTATTTGATAGGCATAACACGTGCTTTTCGTTTTAAAAATTACGCACAGTTTCAATTCAAATTAGGAATGTAATCAGAACCTCGATAGTGGTAATTTTAATGATGTTTGCACGTGCAAATAAATTCTTGCCTGATGATGTGTTCATCAGAAAGAAAACGAATATTCAACAGCCACAATCATCGAAGACGACTAACAGGGCGGGCCACGAGAAAGGGCCTGGTTGCTTATTTTCTAAATAGTTCTTAAATATCCTAATTGAAGGCTCGCATATTTGATAACTCAAACCACGACTCACTTGCAATATTGTAATCCTTCCCATTCACAAACTTCAGAGAATCCCACAGAAAAACTGATTGAACATGAACAGGTCCATCGCCGCCCACTGGCAACCATTAATCAGACAAACATTCTATGATGCGAAGGTCACGACCGCACAATGGAATGTTGCGATCGCTACAATGGATGGGCTGGCCGCGGCTCGAATAAATTAGCTTTGGGATACGCTGTTGATATTATTAGTATTATGAACATTGTGCAGTTGCACGTGCTTGTTGTAGCCGAAAATGTGAATGTTTCGACATTTAATGATAGTTGGAGTGGATTACCAAGCATTGTTGTTTCCTGGGTTGGAATGTGATAGCTTTGGTGTGGGATTTCATTAGTTGAGTGTACTGCAACATTAATTTACTCTAACTTTCATATCGTAACACAACAAAGTAAATTTGAAGTTTGTAAAATTACTTTCAAGTGCCAGGCACTTAGAACTTGGTAAATTTTCTGCAAAAGCTCATCATTACGTTCGGATTATTGTTTCATTTTCAGCTATTATGGCTGCCATTTCGTATTGCTTTTCATTCCCTGGGAATCGGCGATATCTTCCAATCTTCATTCCTTTATTAGTGATTAATTTCCATTTATAGCTTTTACTCAAGGATATTAATTTTTGAATTAACCTCTAATCTGGACATTTATGGACAGTAATTTCCTTTCTAAAACAACATAAAGATATTTCTCTGCACGCTAAGAAAGTCTTATTTCATCTTCATCGTAATCATTTCAAACATTGTTTACGATCTCACTCCGTTCAATCTTGGAATAAAATAAAAATTCTTAGTGTAATACCGGTCTCGGTATCTTAAGGGTCACACCGTGCTCCCTGACCTCAAATAATTGTAGCCCGTACCTCGCGCCACATACCACAATATGTGAGATTCTTGCTCACAAACATCTTAGGAGGTTACATATTTCTTTAATTATGGTCTGGATTGTTCGCAGACGGTCGCGTGTGGGTGTCTAAGATTAGCTCTGATTTATTAGTTCTGTTATTTGCAGTAGGATTATACGAAAATAGTTGTAATTAATTGACGTATGCTGTTTTATTTTTTACGCGTTCCCATACTTGGTCAGGCACTTAGTTGTGACCTGTAGCTGTCCTGTTTAAGGTGGTCCTGGTTTTTGTTTCGAGTGATTTTCTAACGGGATCTCCAAAGCGAATGAATAAATCAGTGAGATAAAATGGATTTCATTTTGCATTAACATTGCTCGAAACTATTACTTCTGATTCGCAGCATCCGTATCTTCCCGGCACACAGCTAAAATATTCCACAAAAGGATTTCTCGCTTTGTAAATTGTGTGCGTAGAATTGCAGAAAGCAATTTAACCCGACTCACAATCAATTCTGCGTTTATAATCAAATCAGAAACGTGAACATTCGCTTCAGTTTAAATTTAATAAGAAATTGGGAAGTTTCATGTAATTTGCTTCGGTATTTGCAATTTTGCGAGTAACATGTAGTTGCCATTTCACTGCTGGCTGATATTTACGCGCAAGTTAATACGTTTGTACTGTTAACGCTGGAAGCCATTTGCCTTTTACGACTCCTTTTTCTAAGATTTGCTTTAGATTTAGTTGTAGTCTTGTTTTAATAAAAGGTTCATATCTGTAGTGTTTATTTATGGAGGCCGACCGAGGGTTTGGTTTCGGCCCAAAAATCTAGTTTCGGCCACAGTTTCGGTTTCGGCCAAAAATTTACCGAACATTCGGCCCCGCCGAAACTCAAATTTCGTCATTGTTGTGCGTCGTTCGGCTAGCTTCGGGTGTGTTCGTTGCCTGTGATCGCTAGTTAGCTAAGTAACTAGTCTACTAGTTAGGATGTTTTTAATAAACAGAACAATACAAGATCTCAATAAATTATATTTACCTACCATAAGAATATTGTGAACACCATAATTAAAATATTAAGAGCCTCGTAGTCTTAATATTTTAATTATATGTTCACAATATTCTTATTTTTGTTTAGGAAATATTGATTTTTGACGAAAGATTAAGTTTTTAACACGTTGATTGTTTTATATAAGAAAGTTAACTGTGATTATATTATTAAAAATAACCAACATAATTAACGCATGCTAAATAAATTGAAACATGCTATTATAAAAAATATAATTTATATCACATGTATGTTGATATAAGTTACGTTTTCGGTTTCGGCCGAAATTGAGATCAGAAACGAAGGTTCGGTTTATTTGTAGACTTTTTAAGTGGTATCGCTGAAGACTTATTTGCTGGCTGATTTGCATAATGTAGGTTGAAATGAAGCCATTATTGATAGTCCGCCAACGAACCAAAATACAATGTTTTGTTTAGTTGCTTCAAATATAGTTTACGCAATACACACTGTTTTTATTTAACTCACAGGTCAGTAAAGCAAAGTATAATGAGTGCCATTGTTTCCATATTTTCCATTGTCGCGTTGAAAGATAAATATGAATTTGAACAAACCTTGCCGGCCCACAGCATGTTTGCTGAAGTTATCCGTATGTTTGCGAGCTCCAACGTCATTGTTACGTCGATGTTTCTACAAAGCATTAGGTTCATATAAATGTTCTTAAATAAACAATATCGTTTTCGTGCTGCACTGGGTTTCTCTGAACAATTGATTGGCCAAATTAAACAGTGTATTCGATTGTGCAATGCACTTATATGGTGCTTTGCAGGTTAATTAGCTTTCTCTTTCAAGGCTTTTCCCAGTGACTTGCTTCCTGCTTCTCCAATGCCAACTGCATTGGCAGTTTACATACTATTACTTTGATGTTTTTTAACAAGCCCATTACTCCCATTAGTCAACGGCAATAAATCCCGGTGAAGATCACAAGGCACGAAACATCGAACGAGAAGCAATTAGTAAGGAAAACAAATGAAAGTCTATCTAACAGAAGGAAGTTCTCACACATAATTCTCTCATTACCGTCTACTTCCGCTATATATTCAATTGATTTACAAAATTCCTCGTGGAAATCTGATTGTTAAACGTCCATGTTAATTGAAATCTGTACAATGATACTTTATTACAGTTCTCAAGAATTTTAATTGTGTCTTCTGCCTATTGTGTCAGCTCGATCTTCAAGATCAAAAATGTACACATTATAATATTATTATCTTTAATAATCACTCGTTGTGATTATGTAACGAATATTATATTAAATACAGGGTACTCGTGAGAACTTGTTCCTTTGATAATTGCATGTTCTCTGCCGGGTTAGATAACTTGACTACTTGAAACACATCATCCGCGGAATTGCCTCGGAATGTAGTGCCGTTTCCGTTCAGCTCCTGTGACAGATGTGCGGTTCTATTTTTGTCGTTTATTTGATGTCATAACGAGCGGTTGCGTAGCAAATTGCCACATTTGTTGAATACTGTGTTTATCTCTTTGGGCGGGATGTGCTTAAACGATTTCGTTTTGAATGTCACCTATTTGTCATTGCAAACTGTATGTCGACTATTTTTAGACTTGCTTATGACCTATCATCATTATCATTTTCTTTTTCTTATCTCAATTTGTTTGGAGTCGGCGCAACATCGTCTTCTTCTTTCATACTTCTAGCCGTAGCCGTCATCTCAATGGTCACCCCCTTTCTAGACATGATTTATTATGATCCTGTTGACTTCATCATCATCTCATTCTTTTCAACGGAAATATTCCATACTTCCAGCCGAAATTGTATCAATTATTACATTCAAGAGCTCGAACTAAGCCTCTATTTAAATATTTCTTTAAGTCTTCATTTCTGTTTACTATTATATCTTTGCATGTATAAGCTAGGTTTTAATTCGTCGCCCAACAAGTGCGCCGGGTCGTCGTGATAATGTGTCGGCGCGCGCGCACGTTTCGTACCAAGGTGTACCAAGCGCCGCCCGGCACCGCGCACCACAGCTGTTTTTATTCCGTACAACTAACAGATTAGCTTTAAAACAATTGTAGGAAACTCGCATTTCTGTGGTTGCGTAAAGCTTTTGTTGTGGCGTTATGATTTTAAGTACTTTTGCGTAGATGGCTGCAGTGCGTACCCAAGGTTTGAGTTTGATGTTGCATACTTTGACTTCAATATTTCAAAACTCTACTTCGCAAGTACTTAATATGCTGATGTTGTATAGGTTACATCAAACTTTAAATTAGAAACTACCTCACGATATTTCATTCCAAAGCTATTTTCGGAGATTCTAAAATGGTCGGAAACTGCGGTTTGGTGAAAGGTTCGACGAAAATTAAAATTCTCCATTCTAAATATACTGCCCTTTATCCGGATTGGCTGTTAGCTCAGTCTGTACTCTGTAGACTGTGATAGCTTTCTTGAGCGAGGTCAATGTGTGTTTGCGGTGATTCAATGTTTGCCCTGAATGGAGGGCGTAATCTCTTTGATGGTGTTTATTTTACGACGTCCCATTCTTTCTCACATGTCCAGGCGGATTTTTGTAGCGAAATAAAAGATAAGGGCTCTAACAAAAAATTCAAGACGCAGTAAAAAGCTTGTTGCTGAGATCGTAAACTTACTGTTCTGTGATTTTATTATCCACGTTTTTACGATAACTTTTTATTAAGGATGAAATGTAAACAGACATCTTGATGACCCCTTCTGATTCTGTATGTGCGAATGGTTATAAGTCGCAATATCAACTTTGTTTCCTGGCTATTAGGTCTGTATTCGTTTGTTTATATAGTAAACAATTTGATATTAATGTACTACGCAAATTGTACGAAGGCCGCACATGTGTTTGACGTTGATGCATGCTCATGCTTCGAATATAATTATTTTTTCTGCTCCAATAGTTTGGTTTCCTCATTTTGAACACTGATTTGGTACCTACTTAATTTGTTGTCGTAGCACGAAATTCACGAACATACTCGTTCTGTTGTTCTCGGTGTATTTTTGGTTGCGCGTGGTTAAGCATAACGAGCTCGGAAAATAAATTAATTGTTGTTCAGTTATATGCTTATTAATCGTTTGATTTGGCTTGTGATTTAAACTGGTTGATTACATCCTTGATTTAGAAAATTGCTCCATAACCTGACGTTGATCTCTATTAACTG
This sequence comes from Mamestra configurata, assembly GCA_002192655.3. Lineage (NCBI taxonomy): Eukaryota > Metazoa > Arthropoda > Insecta > Lepidoptera > Noctuidae > Mamestra > Mamestra configurata. Next base: position 420,229 of record NDFZ01005323.1, read on the forward strand.
TTTCTAGTTATCTAATTTGCAACTTTTCCATTACCTAAGACGTTAGGTAAGTAGTTTTACTAAACTACTTATTATCGTTTTCCTTTCCATAAGTTCTAAGTATTCTATTAAATCACTTTCATCTTTGGAAACTTTTACATCTAAGTTGCAAATGGCTTCACTTAGTACTGCAAAACTTAGTTTACTTGTACAATTTACTACTGGCAAATCTATTCCATTTGTTACAGTTGACTATCTCTTCCCTCAATCACTTTTATAGCCAAAGTTTTTGAAGAATGTATCATTGTTAATTTTATATGCCCCATACATGAAATAAACATTGACAAAGAACAAACCTGTCTTCATCCAGAACAAGAAACCCGATTCGATGTAAAGCAAAACATTTACCTCAAAAACCCAAGTAGGTAACCAAAGAACTTTTTGTAAGAAAAACCCATGCACTTCACATCTCTTAAAGCAAAAAAAAAAGTAACATCAGAAGTACCATTTCAACCGACCCAATTTACGTTATATGGCAAAGCATCTATTGATCGAAACGAACCATCCCACGCGAGGTAGAACCGCGAATTATCACACAATGACATTCCGTTCTGCGTATACGCAGTCGTTTTGATGATTGATGTGTATTGTCAGTCTGTCCTGTATTTGTTGTTTCTACCATGAAATGGAAAAGGTTGTAAGGCGACACTGAGAAGTGAGAACTGTAGAATGGCTATTTGTACCTGTTTGATTTTTTTTGTGGTTGTGATTTTGTATTTGACAATAGAAACACTACTGGAGCACGTTCATGTCATATTTGAAGTAATATTAAAATAGAGATGAAATGGTTTCTTTGACTACATGTTTAAGTTTATCTCTGGAGCAGATCCGATGATAAAAATGTTTTACTGATAGAGGAATATACTACGCTAACTACCTTTGATCCTGAAAAAATGCATTGTTTCTGCGTAATAGGCAACGGAAGCGAAGCCTTGGAAAAAAGCTGGTTTGATTTATATTTCAAATACTGGTTACGAATTTTTGTTTACCGATGTTTAAGCTAGCGAGGGTTATTCAACTTCCAGCATGCCTAGTTTTAAATTCTGTGCACTTGGTCCTTTCATGCGAGCAAAAAGGCGGCTCGCTTTGTATAAAGCCAATTCTCGTTAAAAAGGAGCATTGAATTTTCAAACATTCCTCGTATATTTTGTTACTTTGTACGGTCTGTAAGAACCTGGGTTTGGTACACAAACATTCTTTAGAAATTTGCCCTTTCTCGATTAATCGTGCTGATAATGTGTGTTCAAGAAATAAATCCATAATTAATTCGTCTTTGTACAGAAAATTACAATTCCATAATTTCTACATCTTCCTTTGTAGATTGCCTGGCACCTTTCTCGGGAGGGAATATGCAGAGATAGATATTATGTTTAATGTTTATAAATTTTATATCTACAACAGATTCTGTAAAACAATTGAATGAGGTAGTCTTTATATTATTTTAAATGAGACTATATAAAAATAAACTTTCGAGAAATGCCTCCATCCACAACTCTTCACTACGATTGAATTTCATATCAACTTCTTTAGGAATAAATCTATTACAATTTGTTAGCTTTTTTATCTTTTATATGTTCATGGTCGTAGCGAGATATTAATTTAACGAGAAAAGTATAGATATGACTAGTAAGTACTTACATTCTTGAATGTTAATTTCTTGTATAATATTGTAATTTTCGTCACATCACCGATTATGTATTTTCAAATTATTCAACAGGTTATGCAACTATGACTTGTCCACCTGCTTCACTAATGATAATGACAACCTCATTTCTACTCATCTTTTATTTATAATTACTTCTTATTTGTTATTCTCTTCAGGATCATGAGTAGTTTTCTATTTGTTTTGATTATCTTTATTGCTATCAACAAGTACTGCACTTCTTTTAATCGTTTTATCATAGGCTTGACTACAAAAGGATTATCAAAGTCACTTGAAAGTTTAGGATAAATCTTATTGACAGTGCAAACCTTATGATTAAGTACTGCTGTTTAAATATAAACTTCTAACAACAGGTTCCCTGAACCTGGCTTGAGTAACTGCGACAATGCACTACGTAGCTGAAGCGAACGCATCCCACAGTCCTTTTGTACAGGCTAAACGACCCATAAATATGGGACAGTACTGGCACACAGTCACGGTTTATGTGCTGACTACAAACAGCAGTATAGACGAAGACTTTATAGCTACAACAGTGCATTTAGTAACATCAGAATAACTTACTGCACTGTTGCCGTTCATTCGACTAACTAATCATTTTCTAATTGACATCCACAATTTGCAATGATAAGCCGTTGATCTACAACTTCCTCTCCATCCATCCTCAACGCAGCATGAAAACGTTCACTTTTACTTCCCTAATTAATCTTGATTCAACCAACAAGGCTGTAAAAGGCGTAAAGTGTTTAATAAGCATAATAAATTAACATTAAAAATTCGTTTGGTCATCCCTCGTTAATCTTTAAAAGAAAGTTCATCTATTATTTTGTCATAATCACAAAAAGGCTTTTGTCATTAAGTAAACGCAATTTCGTAATGGTCATAATAGTATTATTATCATAACAATTTAAATAAGAAAGTATGATTCGTTTAAGTTAAGAGTTTTGCATAAGACAAGTCAAGATATATCTAGAAATTGCGGAATAGTAGAAATTGTAGTGAAACTTGCGGAAAGCAAAACCGAACACTAGAAACTGCTTATTTATCTACTTGAATTTTTTTTCATGGACTAACACTTCCTGATTCCTTCTTCTCGCCTTCTATGGGCAACATCTATTCGACTGAATTACTTTCGATTGGGGTGATCCACTAAATCTTAGACAACAGTTACATCCGTATCATCAATCTTTTTATCTTTCGACTATATTACGAGCTAGCTTCTGCCAGCGGCTTCGCCCGCATTAATGCCAGAAATTATCCCAAGAGTACATACGACTTTTTTTAATTTAATTGCATCCAAATCCGTTCAGCGTTCTGGCGTGATGAGTGATAAACATAAAACCATCCAAACTGACGCATTTATAATAGTGGTAAGATAGTAAGATTCTTGATCATAAAGTCAAAGCATTTTATTTCAAATAAACCATTTACTTTTGAATTGTCAAAGTCAGTCAGTCAAAAACATGAAGCTATTTGCACGTTCCAAAGCGTAGATCTCTATGGAGAAGAACGTGCAAAAAACTCCACGGACACTCTTTTATTAAATGTTTTACAAATATCCTGGTTACATTAACACTGTTGTTTCTAGTAGTTGCTTCATAGAAAATTGTAATTGGACCATTTCGTCACTATAACTATCGAGCTACCAACAAAATCAAAGTGGGAGTCCATCGACCATTACATTATGCACTTCCTTTAGCCCACAAAGGAAATGTCTGTCTGCTCGCATTAATCACAAGATTTTAATGGAACTTTCAATGAGATGCTTCAACTTTGTGAGTAATCAAAGTGAAAGAGGGCTTGTTGAGTGAGTGTACTATCTAAGTTTAAAACGACTGTAAATAGTTATTTGGTTCGTTTGCCGGCCCTTGACCCATGTAATTTGGGGTCGATCTTACTCTGGCTCGTTTTCTATTTTTATTTTATTTTATTTTACTTTACTTTATTGGGACATAAAACAGTTACACATTACAACAAGAGGTATGGCTGAAAAAAAAAAAAAAACTAGGTGAACATGTAACCCGCACAAATGTCCGCGAAGTAATGGTATCGAACTACTTATATAATTAAAAGCGTGCGTTAACTTGACAGAAAAGTAGGTACTCGTAGGTATTTTAGGGATAATATTAGGTGTAAGTAAAGTAACTATTTTAAGCGCGAAAATATCTAAGTCGATAAAGTGTTTGTTATACGAATCTACGATACGCCGGAGAGGCGCTCGTGCACCAGCGTGAGTTCTGCACCTTGCAGTGTGGAACAGCTGAGGCACGCGCGCCCCCCGACGCATTACAGTTCTGTACAATGTAACATAAGTTATTAGTAATATCAGTGCAATCGAGCCTGTATCAGTGTATTCTCCCCTGAATGCGGTCACATTGTCATTAGTATCACTCACCCCCTATTCGTTCATATCATTCCTTACACAATTCATTTATCTTTCCTTTAGTCAACCTTTCGCTCTACATCCATCATCATTTATACTCCTGCTCCTATGCATCCTTCCAAGATACACAATTTACGAATATGTTAAAAATACGGTCGTAAAAATATTCTTTCTTTTGTTTCAGAGGAGTGTTTCCTTGGAAGAGCAATTCCTCAAAGAACCAAGACTCGTCATCAACTGTGGTATCATGGCGTCTCTTCGGCAGCAAGTCCAATGGGAACCTAGCTGCAAAGACCATCAACTCTGAAGCACAGAAAACCTTGACGCCAGCATCTTCAGGAGCCAACACCCCTCATCATCATAAGAGACAAGGCAGTTCTGCGAGTGAGAAGCAGTTTGAAGATCTGGTGGCCAGCTCTATTGCTCTTATACAGCATGATAGGTGAGTTTACTTTGTTAATCTATCTTCCACTCAGCACTTCCACTGAGGAATTGCTTGGTATTCTTCGTGGTCGGAAAAAAACTTAGCTAAGATTATCATTTTATTTTCTTTTGCTTGTGATAAGGGTTATGATCCTGACATCTTAGCTCTTTCTGAATATTGTTAAAACGCTCTGTTAGCTTGTCGCGTTGTTGATGTCCTGATCGGATATCAATATCTGTTTTCTAAAGCTATATTTGTCTATGCACTTCAATGAACCTGAAGTTGATACAGTCGGTCAGTTATGAAAATATTGCTATAAGAACCATTTCACTTAGTTTACCACACGTTTGAGCAGTACATCATGATGTTATCAACTATTGCAAAGAACACTTTATAAACTAAGTACGAATTCGCTATCGTAAACATTTTCAGGTTCAGGTGACCTGATAGTTTTGTTTACCTTCACAAAGGTTCCACCGTCAGTTGATGACGTAGTCTTGTCGTAAATGTTATTGTTTTGTTCCAATTACGAGGAAACTTGTTTGCGTAGCCGTAGTATCGCATTCGTGCTTATTATCAGAAATATTGCTTGTACACATAATATCCATTAAGTTGAATTGTACTTGATATTCTAGTTGAACTAAACAGCTTTGTTAAACGGGAATTATAAACTCGTGTCCAAATAATCTTTCATGTGCTATGGAATTAAATAGGGTCTAACATTTATTAATGATCTAAAGTTCAAGAAGCTCACGTTGTACCGAGTCATCGGCACGATGAACTCAACCTTGCTTCGTAAAGTTCAAACCAATTTTTAAGTTCATACATCGTGCGTCTGCCTCATCATTATGAACTACCGGGTTAACGGTTACCGTCCCTTCGCCTTTTTCTTTTCGTGTCAGTAAAACAAGGCTAATGGTAGTTTAGTTAAAAGATATCAGAACTTTTGTTAAAATAACCATAAGGCTTACTTTATATGGTTCTTGGAGGTTAAACTTTACTGAGTCTTTTACTTTTGAATAATTCATAGAGACAATCTGAATAACAAAGCTTTTATCAAAAAGTTCATCAGTCTTATCCGATCATGTTCTAGCAGATCATTGACCTTTCTTTTTCCTTCAAACTAACTTAACTAAGTCTGATGTATAAGTTACGGGTTTAACAGCATTCCATAATTGCTTTTGGCGTCATTTTTGGGGCCACCACATCGTCAATTTTAAGAATCTATAGGGAAAAAACACCTTTTATCCCCATAGATTTCAGTAAAAAGTTTCAGTATGGTCCATTAATCAAGTCATCGACACTAATCAAAAAACCTTCTTCAGTAAGTTCATTAACATCGTCTGAAAGTTCAGCCCCTCGTTTAATCAAGCCATCGTCACGATAAACTTAAATACCCTCTATAACAAGTTCGTCAACTTCGTTCAATATTTCCACTTTCTGATCGTGACAAATACCATACAAATTCTTCTATCGATTCATCAGCATAGCAAAATGGGCGCCAGCTGCCCCCTTTATCTCGTCGGTCCGAATCCCAGGTGAGCCAAAAACTGTTATTCCCTTAGGAATTTCTCAGTAACAGCTCGGAGTTTGAAAGTTGGTGGTGTACACCCCCGTGCCTCGGAAAGCACGTAAAGCCGTTGGTCCTACGCTTGATCTCTCCCCGGAACACAGAGTGCACCTGTGCTTGCGAACACTGGCTAATCTCCGTTGAGGTTGGCCACCATGATATTAATTCGGTCGGGCATTATTATTATTACAATGGGCGTCGGTGAAATTTCCGAGGTCATATACAGGTGTTATCTGACCGACATTGCCTGTCCTAATAAACTGTTTTCGCGTCACGCTTCGCCGGAACTGTTGGCTAATTAACATTTGGACTGAATTGTTGAAACAATCTAAGCTAGGCCTCGATTTTATACATAGAAAGCAGTTTTGTAAAATCTTGGGAGAAGTTGGTGATATTGATACTGCGAATTTGGAACTAAGAGGTGATTTAGTCAGACTGTTTAATTGTATCAAACCTAAAAAAAACACTGGGCATTCGCGCGGAAAGACAACCGCAGTTAGTCCTTTTACCTTTTTTTGGTATTTGAAAAATTATTTCACAGTTCAAGGTAATTTTCTCTGCGTGTAGACTGTGCGTGTTTCCCTTTATTATCTACAACCCTTAATTTAGTTAGTGCTTTTACTTTTAAGTGCTAAAAAGAAAACTTTTCTTGATTGTTATCGTGATTGACTTTATATGTACATCTAAATAAATTAAAAACCTTGTGTACGAGTGTAGGTGGGTCGACAACTCGACATGCCCTAATAGTTTTGGTCGTTGCTCTATTGACATGACTTCATTTTTCTTGCGTGTCAGGATATACTAATCCTTCAAATTATGCTGGCGTGGCTTCTAACACACTCCCAAAACATTCTCAAATAGGCTAGTTTTGTGTGTCAATCCATACATATGTAAATTACTTATATTCTACATGTCTTCCATATCTGAGGACTTCAAAAACGCCTCTATTGGCGTGGGCACCTACCGGGCCCATCACATTTATTAAAAAAAATAATAAAATAAATACATAATGCAATATGCATTTACCATTAGCTCGAAAAGAAGTTAAGGCTAGTTATAAACAGTCATTAAAAGTTGGTCCTTGTTGGCGCACAATTTAAACCAGCATTCCTGATTTATTTTCATGAATAAACGCCTTTACGTGCCTCCATGCTACTTAAGTGCGTCCGGCACACTGGCATTTACCGTCCCTGCCATCCTAGCTAATTCACTAATGTCTCCACTTAGGCATGAGCTATTTTCTCATAGATAGTTCCCATACTTACATACCCACTTTAAACACATTTTGTGTAGTTCTGTTGTGTTTGCTGCTCCCAGTCTGATTGGATGTTGTAGCTGATGACCAGCATTTACCAATGAAAAATTGCCTATCTCCACACACACATTTAGTGGTTACAAGAGAGTTTGTCCGACTTTCGGGGTTCTGTTTACCTGTAACGACTTGGCTAGATATTGCATGATGTAATAATATCCTTTGAAGCAATTTTCCCTGGCAGCGTTGGTTTTGCTGCAATCGATGTTTGCAGTGGGTTTAACCTAATGGCATTACACGCAATTCCACTATGACTAACTTGATTGGAGCAGTACAGTAAGTGTCGGTTTTGGTTTTTCCTTGTTACCTAATAAAATTCTTAAAAACTTTGGAAGAGTAACTACTTTTTGTAAATCTTTGTTAGTAAAGAGAGGTTTTGCACTAAGATGAATACTAATGTTCACATTTGTTTTGATCCCTAACACACACTACATCATTATTTCTACGCCGGGCAAATCTAGTAGAGTTAAGCACATTGGCACCAGTAATAAGATTACTAGAGCTTGAAGGCTGAAACTGATAATACTGTTTCAATGTGCCCAATTATTGTCATTTGTGAAGCCTTTTTCGTTAATCGTATCAGCATGTGTAGGTAAAGTCCTTCCATCCATTTCCTATTACTCCAAAGCGTTCATATCACAATCATGACCTGAAACCTTTAATTCTCTGGACATAAGCTGTGCCCTTGTACTCATATTTGTGATGTTATGTATTCTTGTATATGTTATGTGTTGTACTGTTCCTCTGTGTGTACATCAATGATAAAATAATGAATAAGTCTTCCCATTTTGTTTTCATAGCTGAGACTCCAGTCATGGCTATCCAGCTAGTACTTTTCTGTTATGTGTGTGCGTTCCTCTTTTGTAACGCAATGGGCGGTAATCCACCATGTAAGCCATGGGTGTTTTTGAATGTCACTTTTCTTCGATCTTCTTTCACTTAGACTTGTCGGCTTCGTCACGAAGATTTACACCATAGTTTTCAAAGTATCCCTGACCTGTAATAAATCTACAAGAGCTCAGCGCATTGACACTTGTAACAAGATTAGGTACTCATTCGAAGGCTACCAGTCTAGTACTCTGCACTGATAAGACTCTTTCAATGTGCCCAACATCGATGTCACGCGTACCGAGAAGCCATTGTTTTTAAATCGTGTTAGCACGTGTAAGCCGAGCATTTTCATTTCGTTTCTAATATAAATGATACGTGGTTCGAATAATGTTACGTTTAATGGGCATGAGAAAATATTGCTCTAGGAAATGCATTTGGATGATGAATTGAATAAATAAATCTTGATAGAGTTGGAGAAATTGGCTTTGCTCGTGTTCATGTAGGAAACTTAAGATCAAAAGAAATTGAAGAACCTCTTATTGAGACAAATGCTGACGTAACATCTATTAAGAAAAGAAAACGACGAGGGACAGACCAGTCACACACATTTGTACTGCACATAAATTAATCAGCTAAAAGGCCTTCCGAAACCAATCCAAAACAATCGAAACCTAAAATTAGAATAATCAATACCAAACAGAATAATAAATCGCCTCACGAAGTACCTTCCATGCGGATAAACCCAAAAATAAATCAATATTTAATCGCCATGTTGGTACAGACATTCTTTACATGCCGTACGTTCGAAAAATCACTTAAATAACTATGCACTGTGAACAACAGGTGTTATTAGTGTTTCACAGAGAATAGAGAGTAATACCCAAGGATCTTATGATGCTTTAGGTTCATTTGAAGAAATGCTGTTGGATGTTTTTGATCAAGAATTGATTGAAGAAGCTAGTATTCATGTAGAACATGTAACATGAACATTCTTGAGTGATTGTAATGTGTGCTTGGGATACATCTTCGATTGTTGAAGACATTTTAGATAATTGTTTAAAGATTGAAATGGAAAGATTCTCAGCTATTGTGGTCTATTAGATGACTATGATGTTATTGGACTGTTTTATAATGCTCACAATCATATCAATTGATATTATGAATATTATAAAACCAGACTCACAATTGAATTTTCAGGACCCGCTAATTTACCTTCTAATAGAAACCTCCAGTTTGTCTGTTCTCTTTAAATATCAGGAAGAGATAAGCAAGCTTCATTTTAAACATACAACGAGAGCTTTGTCATCGGAATACAGAATGCTGAATTTGAAAGAGAAATGGGCGGTTTACAAGTGCGTGATCCTCCCTTTATGGCAAGAGGCTTTACATAATCCCATTATATCTAGACAACCTCATTACGTGTCCGTGCTCACGAATTTAAATGGCCAAAATTAATATTCGCCATCCAGCGCGAAAATTACCGGATTCACGCAACAACGCTGGCACTTGTGCTTAATTTTCATATCGTCCGGGGAAATTGGAGCGTTAGCCCCTAATAAATTAGTCATAAACAACGTTATTTATGACCTGGCTTCCTCTATGATATGGGAGGGAATCGATCGGATAATTGCCACGTTCTCGGCGTTATCAGCTTCACTTTATAAGTTAATTAGCTTTTGCCCGCAGCTTCAGTCGCGTTAATAGATAGTCGCAAAAAGTAGCCTTGAACTGACTCCAAAGTCCTATCTATCTCTGTACCAAAATTTGTCATAATCGATTCAGCGATTTGGGTGTGAAAGAGAAACAAACAAACTCACTTTCGCATTTATTAAGTTAGGATGTAGGCTCTTTGTTAATGTTAATTTTTACTCTGATTGGCATGAAAGCTTATACCGTAAGCTTGGTATCTAATTTCATTCCATGTTAACAGCCAACAATAAAATCCTCAGCCTGCGTTTACCCGACATTATTATGGGAAAATAGCAGTGTACAGTTATAGGAGTCGTGCGCAAAGGTGGCTGTTTTACTTTTTCAAACAACGGAGGCACAGAGCGGAAATACCAGTGTAATGACAGAGACTGCCCTACGCAATTTACTCGTTCGTGACCGCTCTAGGGCTCCCTGTATTGCGAACTTTATTTAATCTGTGCCACTCATCGCGCTCCGGTTCAGGTTCGTGTTCCCTGGAATATTTTCGAGTGCTCCCCAAATATTCGCAGAGCAATTTTTATATTTTCGTTTCAATATTCCGCTACTACTATCAAATTTCCGTTCTCAGGTTACAACGAATTGCAATTTGTAATACCTACATGGGAATTTATTTGCGTATTAGCGTGTGACTGCACAATCTTGAAGACCTCTGTAGCGTGCAATTTTCAATTATAATGGTAATTTAGCCAATTGGCCTTTAATGCCTTGCCAATGTTGTTGGATAAGCGACCTAAATACCTGTTTATTTGAGCCCTTATTTTACCTTTAGAGACCAATTTCGCGCCGCTATCTTCTTTACTTTACGTTTGCGTTTTTTAATATGTTTTAATCAATCATTATGGAGTTAGCGTATTTATTTAAATTGTCCATGGTTTATTCACAGCGTGCGTTGCGCTTATAAGCTAATACACTCTTAAGATTTTAAATGCATGTATAATGAATGAAGCATACACACATTCGTGCATTATAAAAGGTGCAGACGCATTAAAACGAATGCGTTAAAATGAATTAAACATGTATACGCAGTTCGCTTTCTTAATTCAATGTGAACATTTAAATAAATCATCTGGTATCTCTGGATTGAATTTATCGGTAGTAGATGTTGTAATTACACGAAAAATTGGGAAAACAAGGAGCGTGGAGCACGCGAGTAGCAATTTTTTTTTTTTTTTAAATTTATTGTGATTTTTTAAGCAGATTAGCGAACGATGATTAGCGTGAACGTTGTTTAAAGCGTCAATTAGGCTCGAAAAATTGCGTATCTATAAAACGATGGGTCGTGGTTTTGGAAGATGGTAATGACTTCGGCAGTTTGGCATGTAGCTGCGAGAAATTAGGCATGTTCAATTTAAATCTCGAAAAGGTGCATTCGGGCCTGTTGCGGAATTTGTTCGAAAGAGTCACCGTGGCCCTGGAACGCAAAGGGCTTTAGAAGGAACACGGATGGGTTTTAGTCAGTAAGAGTCTGACACGCTCTTTCGCTCCACCCAGAGCGGAAGAAGTCATTTGATGACTTCGGATCCATAAAAAAAAAAAATACCTATAACCTTTTATGGAAGAGATACCTTTTTAGGATTCCGTAGTCAACAAGGAACCCTTATAGTTTCGCCATGTCCGTGTGTCTGTCTGCGGTTTAGCTCAGTGGCGCTAAGCACTAGAAAGTTGAAATTTGGGTTTGCGTATACATATTAATCACGCCGACAAAGTGGTGAAATAAAATGTTGAAACTAAAAACATTTTAGGGTGCTCCTCTCCCCCCCTAGACCTACAGTGGCGATGATTTTTTTCACGTCTATCTCATGGTGTCGTTAGATAGGTCGTTTAAAAATATTATATTCAAAACATTTTTCCATCCAAGAATCCGTTTGCAAAATATTAAGCTTTAAAGTAATTATTTTTGGTAGAATCAAGTGTCCCTCCCCCCTCTGCCAGCTACACGGTTGTTTTCGGAGACGTGAAAAAAATCATGGTAGTAGCATATACAATGTGTCCACCGTAAGTGCGGGCCTGCGGACGGCGAGCGTTGGGTGGCTCGCTGTCCGATCTCCACCAGGCCCGGGTCGACGGCGCGTTGTGTTTCACGCGCGCCTCAAAGAGATGTCAGCATAGAAGACGGGGCCCGCTAGGGCCAGAGCCTGCTTTGGACCAAACTCGAAATCGCGAAAAAAAAATCAGCTGTTCAGTACATTTTGTTCAGTTATGCGCATGTATGGGGAAGTAATTTTTTTTCCCCATAGTGAAAGTTATTCATAATGATGAGCACTATCACCCCAAAAGAGGTATTGCGTTTATTTTGTTACACGTCGTATTATAATTTAAAAAGGAAAACTATCACAGCTAAGTTAACGGGTAATAGTCGACGAACTTATAAAGTGTAACTGATTAGGTCAAAATTTCGTAGTAACCCCATAGAAAATGACTTAAAACCAAGTGTATTTGTTACTTTGTAATGCACTTGGCCGGTTTTTTAGGGTTCCGTTACCCAAAGGGTAAAACGGGACCCTATTACTAAGACTCCGCTTTCCGTCTGTCACCAGGCTGTATCTCATGAACCCTGATAGTTAGACAGTTGAAATTTTCACAGATGATGTATTTCTGTTGCCGCTATAACAACAAATGCTAAATAACCCTCCTTCTGGCACAGTCGGGTAAAAACAGAATAAAATAAAAATTTAAAAAATCACGTTTGTTGTATGGGAGCCCCATACAACAAACGTGAGTTTTTGCTCTATTTTGCTCAAAATTGATTACGGCAACAGGTAGACGCTTGAAATATCCACAGAATATATAGTTATATATTCACTTAAAAATAAATAATTAAAATAAAACAAATATTTAAGGGGGGCTCTCATACAACAAACGTGATTATTTTGCCGTTTTTATAGATAATGGTACGGAACTTCGTGCGCGAGTCCGACTACCACTTGGCCGGTTTTTACTATTGATAGTCTCGCGTTTGACCACAATCTCACTTGATGGCTATTCACACTTGACTCAAAGACTAGGCAGAATTTGTCAACGCATGCATTTGCGCGATGCCATATTTCAACATTTTCAACTAAAATTCAATTATTATTGTTATCTTAAGTACCATTGATTGTAATAGAGGCAATGGGCAATAGTTTAAGACTTTACGACTGAAGCAAAATATTAATGTTTTCAACTGACATTTTCTTTAGCAATAGTAATTTTGAGGAAAGGCCAAGGCTGATGTTATTGTGAGGAATGGAAGTTGCTTTGTCTATAACGAGAAGGGTAAATATTTTATGTCTACCATGACTGACTGACTGTCCTTGGCAGATTTAATGTTGAATGTGTGACATTTGGAAGATAGTGCAGTGAAGCGAAGTGCATCCTACGTGATTTTTTTAGAACGAATGTTAATTTACCAGTCAAAAAGTAAGAAGGAAAGAAGACATGTTTGTTTGTCACACATACGATTCGCGGAAATCCAGAAATACCGATTTCCAAAATTGAAGTAATTTTGTACTTAGTAGCGAATTTTATCTCCAGGGTTGCGGAATTTGTTCGAAAGGGTCAGGCCCTGGAACGCAAAGGGCTTTAGAAGGAACACGGATGGGTTTTAGTCAGTAAGAGTCTGACACGCCCTTCTCCACCCAGAGCGGAAGAAGTCATTTGATGATTTCCCATCTTTCAAAAAGAAAAAAAAAGTGGTTTTATTTCGAAGTCGGCTATTTTGTAAAAACGTTTTATTTTGTTCATCATTACACGATCATTTTTCTTTCTTATAATTCTTTTTTATCGTATTTAGATCTGCGCCTGCTTCATTAAATTCTGTTCGTTCTTTTAATTAAAACTTCAATCGATAAAATGTTTTAATAAGAACAGCTACAGCAGGTGTTTCCAATCATAACATGTAACAGTATCTCAGAAACTAAACCCAGATACAAAATCATAGCTATGCCAAACAATGTAACTTGCTCCGTCCTAGATCGACATCGTGCACCTTTGATGCGTTTCCATACATAATGTATCGCACGCAAGCCCAGCACGATACCGATTGAATATTCAATCACTTTATAACTTATCATCACGATAGAACCATCCTTTGTGTTATCTAATTGCGTATAATGCAGCTGCATAATAATTCAAGTGTATAATTGTTAAGATCATAATTGGAATGGACCGGATTTTTCATCAATTATATGCAAACGATTTCGTGGTTAAAAAAAAAATTAGGGTCTTTTATAACCGCAATGCGTACAGACAGTACCATCATATTATGATTATTGATCATACTCTAAATACATCTGCTATGGGTTACGTTTGAGGCTTGAACACATAATTCGCATTATCACTACCAATATGGTTGAGCCAGAATTCATTGGAATTATTCTTTGTTTTTGTTTTGAGTGAAGAAAATGCCATACGCCTGCCACGCCGTCCGGGGAGACGATGTGGTTATGTGGGGCTTGCACCCACTAAAAACTTCGCCTGGGCACCTACTTTCGCCTTGATGGGTGGGCCGCGAGAACTGCTACGCATGACATTCGCGACCCATCCAGCGTGGCCCACTTCTGGGCTCCCTCTTCTTTACCCGCCTCCGGGCTCCCTCCTCCTTCAGTGATATCCGGGTGATGAGCCTAAATCGAGCATGTTCAACCTCACGACCCCAAAGAGATCATTACTACCAGACTCATATCGAACACATTCAATCAAAAGGTGATGTAGATCTTCCACAACTCCACACTCTTCACAATTTTATGGAAATCTTAAGATGAGTAGAACGTGCGTTACAGAAGTGCATACTTATTGCATAATTGCCACAACATTGTAAACTGGTATAACTTTGTGTAGAATTGCACCGCATACCTAACCGGAATGTTTTAGAAATGAAGTGGTGTCTTATCTGGCCAATTATAGTCTTAGGTTTATAATTTCCGACATAATTAATTTACTGAATATCTGCGCGTTCCTTTAGTACAGCAAAAGCACAGTATCAATACCTAAATTAGCCTAACTAAGTCTTAAGTTTCCTCTTTTCAGACCATCAAACCTACCTGCAAAATGCACCGAAGAGGCGCTTCGTCACAAAGCCGAACACGCACGAATGGTTGAGGCAGCCAGACGACGAGTCGAACGCGAGGCGGCTGCGAGGCACGCCAGAATGCAAGAGTCGCTGCGATTGGAGGAGCGACTTGCCAGGCATGCCAAGGAGTGGACGCAGAACATACTGCCGGAGTGGAACAACACGTTAGTTCTATTTTTACTGATATAGTTAGCGAGGGTTGAACCCGAGGCGGCTGCATGACATGCCAGAATGCAAGTGTCTCTGCGATTGGAGGAGCAGCTTGCCAGACATGCCAAGGAGTGGACGCAGAACATACTGCCGGAGTGGAATAATGCACGAGTCGTTGCGAATAGAGGAGCGTCTCGTGCCATGGCTAGCATGCCAAGTAGCATGCCAGCACGCAGAACACATTGCCGCAGTGGAATAGAACATTAGTATTTATTTTAAGGGATCCAACAAAGGCAACGTTTGGTTTTTGGGTAGATAGATACACATTTTAAATAAGGGAGCTCTGGCAGCTCTGGGATATCAGTCTATTGCAAACCCAATAGACAGAGATCAAGTATGAGTCAAAGACACATTCTTAATTCAATGTACAGTCAACAAAGCTATTTGGTATGCAGGCGGCTAACTTGCAACTACTTTGAAATAATGTTGTGAGTGTACTGAGTAGACAATTATTGTACATCAACCTCGTAAGTATGTCATAAGCTTAAAAAGTTATCATGCACACATTAGAAATAAATATTAGCAGTGGAAAAATAATATTTTTGTCTGTATACCAAATAGTTTTGTTGACAGTCAGACTTCACTACAGAAATTCGCCCAAAAAGATAGAATATGTTTTATTGTTTACTAAGAATTTTACACAGCTCATTAATAATAATAATTACTCACCAAATCACGCATGACATACTAATTAATTTTAATGGTCGCAATGCTAATTATAAGCATAATCATAATATTCAATATTCATGTCAATACATAATTAATTATTACAAAATCATTGTAGGTAAACACTTATCTATGTCCTTATCAAAGCACTCGGTAGCTAACACTACGAGTATTCAATAGGGATGTTATCGGAACTGGAATCGCAGTTGAGGTTTTTAAATTTGGTTTATCGTAGTTTGTGCTAAGCGCGGTGAAAGAGTACTCGACGTCTGTTGGCACGTAGATAACGCGACACGCATAACCTACACGTTATCCGCCGCGTGCCTCGACTTCCGCTTAAACCTATAGAGGTATGCGGTACAGAGAGTAAAGCCCCGCACACCTCCACTGAAAAGAGAGGATCCTCCGACCAGACGGTTGTTGTGTCTGGTGGGCAACTGCCCGTTAGTTGATATTCGGAATAATAATAATTTTATTTGCATAAATATGGTGTTAAAATAAATAAAAAAGGCACAAGCATGTTTTGCTAAGCATGCAAAAATTTTAAGCAAACCACCTACAATAGGAATTAAATGACAACAGTTGACGACAACAATGACGGACAGTTGTATATGTTCAAATCGCACGGAGAACTTTGCTTGCGCGATGCAGGATTTCGTTGGTAGTTCGTCGCTGACAGGATAGATGGCGTTGCGGTTCTTTTTGTTGCCGTACAAATTTCGTTTCTTTGTTTTTCATGCCCGCTACAAAACCTACGATAAAATAGTGTTGGAGCCCAAGTCGGAACCGGAGGTGTTATATCAATTGGAAGTTCCGACTTATCGGAGTCCGAGACGAAGCTCGTAACATCCCTAGTATTCATTTATATTCAAGTCATAAAAGCTATGGAGAGGAATCTTATGATGGCTGACTTATTACTTGTCTTATATAAAGTCCCATCAAATCGTTGAATCCCTTAAAGTTTTAAGTTTGAGCTACACGATAACTGACAAATGTTTGCACTGTCTGGACAGGTCCACTCAAAACTGTGTGTACTTTCCTCAAAAGACCACTTCAGACTTTAACCTTCATGGTTCTCATATGATTTGACCAGTACGATTGTATGGACTTTAAAAGAGACTGACCTCTGAGTTTGTTTCGGTGTTTCTTCTCAGGGTAGTCAGCTAGGAAACGCCGGCCTCAACTAGTTTAAAATTTCTTCCTACAAAATAAATATAATTTATTATTTGTCATTGAAATAGATGGAAAAACTTTTAGAAATCATTCAGATTACCAAAATAAGGTAAAACAAATAATTAGACAAACGCATAAGATACTTTCAAGAAAAAGATCTGCTAATGAAAATACACAAATATTTTGCTTACCCAATGCATAAACACATCCCTGTCTTTGTTATCTCATAATTCTGGTACTACAAATGTGCAGGCGCACGTGACCACGTCAAGTACCTACCCATAATGGATGTGTTTATTCTAGTGTGCCGGCAATTTATTATTTTATGTCAAAATAAAATTCTTTAACCAGTGTTGTGTGTTTTGCTTTGATTTCTTTGATTAGACGTACTGAACGCTGTGTTAAAATTTGTCCACCTTTTTTAATGGGACCTTAAATATTGTGAAAGTCCATGTGTGTTGGAATCCCAACACTTAAAATTTATAATTATGCGCACATCACAAGTGCATCTCTACGCTCCACTCGCGCCCTTTAGTAGTAGCCAGTAGTAGCCATCTTTTGCTTAAACGTTACACACGGGTCACAGTGACAAAAGGACCAATAAAACCTTAAATTTTTAAGTGTTAATTCAACTGTTTCAACATATTATATTGTAGTCCTGTGTGTTTTTGGAAACGCAGACATTAAAGATTCGTTTTTGAATTATCCATGCGTTTCATCTACTCTTCCCCACAATGTGAGATATATTGAATGGTAAAGTTGGGAATACAGTGGCGTTTCTATGATATTTACGCTCTATTTCAATGTAGGCATATACACAGCTGGATCAATTTAATGTATTCTGATATAGGGATGGATTGGAATAATTTAATGATTTAATCATTGGGGATAATTCCCGACAATAATGTGGGCGAAAAGCCGTAGGTAAGCTAGTAACTAGATAATACATGAGGACTATAAAAATCCTTTCAAAAGCAGTTATTACAACTGTGAAATCGTATACTTTTAATTCACCGTAAAATATGCAATATAATTAAGAATGAAACATTAAAGCACCTGTAATTCCCCATAAATAAAATCAAAACCTAAAAAACCCACAGGAAAATCGACTTTAATGATACCAATTCAATTTACAGGAAGAACTCAAAACGCACGCTAGAACTTTGGTGGAGCGGCCTCCCCCCAGCCGTGCGCGGCAAAGTGTGGCAGCTCGCCATCGAGAACAAACTCAAGATCACACACGACATGTACCAAGACTACGTCGCCAGGGCGAAGCAACGGCTACACGAGGCACAACTCAGAAGGAAACGGTTAAAGATCAACAGAAACGACAAATGCAGCTGCCAGAAGGAAAACAAAGAAGAACAGAAAGAAAAACTGGCTAAAACTGACGACAGAGTCAAAACTGATGATGAAAAACCTCGCTTAGGGATTCCTAGGAACTTCAGCGAGCAAAATCTAAAGTCTCAAGCCACAGATGCTGGTCCTAAGAAGTGTTGTTCGAAATCCAACCCTAATCTTCTAGACTATAGTGACGAATGCTCAATGGAGTTGATACAGCTGGATATTGCGAGGACGTTCCCTCACCTGTGTATCTTCCAACCTGGAGGACCTTACTTTGATGTGTTACACGAGCTCTTGGCGGCGTATGTGTGCTACAGGCCGGATATTGGATATGTACAGGTATGTTTACAACCATTGCTTGTGATGGCCAAAAGATCAAAAAGACATATAAGTCTGTCTTTTTGATCTTTTGGCCACCAAAAGCCTACATGCTGAACGTAGGTTCCTGAGCTGTAGTTGTAGTAGAACATTCTCAGTAAATCCGCAACATACAATTAGCCCATAGCCCAGGGTTTCCCAATCTTTTTGTAATGCGACTCCCTTTACATGTTATTTTTAACGACGCCCTTGCAAAAGAAGGTAAGTGTAGCTCCGTTTGGGAAAACGAGAAGGTTCGTATACGTACAATCAATAAGACGGATGAATTGGCTTTTCTGTGCTAAGATCTATAACTGCGACAAAATATATATTGTAAACTTAGCATCAAATCTTAAACAGATTTTTCTGACAGAAATCCATTAAATACAGAAAAACACAGTATTTGTTTACTCCACTTCTATTTTTCTTTTCTACAATATTAAATTCTTCTGAAAAATGAATTTTTTTCGCCAGTTGCAGCATAAATGCGTTTCATTTCCGTGGCGGTTTGCGACGCCTCTAGGAAAGCAGTCGCGAGTCGTGACTCCCCGGGTCGCGACTCGCGACGCACAGTTTGGGAACCCTGTACATCCTCTATAGCTCTCGGGGTATCAAGGAGCGACAGCCTATCTGACCTGCCAGGGGTTTTATAAACATCTCACCGTGAAGTGAGCTTGAAGTGAACAATTAGTATACAATTTAGTTAGGTACTGGAATATTCCATACCCCTTAGTAGCATTCTCATGGTGTTATGAAATCGTGTGACTACTAGTTTTCCAAGCACTTGAAATATCACGAGTAGACTAAAGTATCTAGTAGTTTTCCCACTTCATTTGCAAGGTTAATGATGCCGATAACAATTGGCTTCTCTTAAAATTAATAGTTATTAACACGGTGCTTTTCGTGGTCATAACCGGGATAAATATAAAAGTAACGTAACTTCCTTGTAGGTAAGTTCATTAAATTAATCACCATTCCACGAGCTGTAAACCACAGTGCCACGAAATTCAAACAGTGCTCGTGATGAGAACGTTTACCTACTTATTATTTTAACAAATTGTTTGTAAGAATTCTCTTGTAAGGTCTCACGATTTTCTAGATTTACCTGCGTTTTGTGAAGCTTTCGAATCGTTTTGGCTATATCTTCACTGCACTTTTGGTTTTATCGTTTTGAACGCCTGAACATAAACGCATCAGCGTGCCCACGACGCCAAGCCACAAATTCGCCCTACTTTTTGTCACATATTTGTGACGTTTGGCGTACAGGGCGCTTGCTTGTCATGTGACAATGGCGTTCAAAAGGTTTAAAATACTTATAATCAGATACTTCATACCTGACCACAATCTCACTAGCGATGATTTGCTCGACGATGTAGCAAGCTTATCTAGAAGTATAAAAGTGGCGCCAGTGACGGAAAAGTTAAAAGGGAACCGCTTATCTTGGTATGGTCATGTGAAGAAGAGGGATGAAATGCACGTGACTAAAGAGTAATGAATATAAATGTGGATGGATGGCCAGGGAGAGGGAGGCCAAAGAACAGATGGATGGATTGTGTTAGGAGTGATATGAATGAAAGAAAAGGGAGTTAGTGATAACGTGACGGCTAACAGGACTGGACAGAATGGTAGAAAAAAGCCGACCCCAAGTAACATGAGATAAGGGCAGGAAGATGATGAAGATCATTCACTTCCCCTCCTTACTTATTCTTCATTACTGAGGGTCGTGATCGAAGTAAAGTCATTTTCTTGACGATGCTTCACCATTTATACCATCCACACGTACGGATACTTTTATATCAACATACCACGGGCAGAACCTTTTTTTTGTTTTATTTTATATGGGTTTGCTCTTGACTCTAGTCTAGGTCATAGATGACAGAGACAAATTCGACGATGGAGCGAGCTTACCCAGAAGAAGCCTGTTCACTCTAATTTTGAAGAGATTAGGGTTGTATGCGTTCGGAAACATAGACGCAGGCAGACAGTTCCACTCCTTTGCTGTGCGCACCTGCTTGCTAAGTGCAAATATTCCGAAGCCCATACGTAACAGTATCTAGCGTGACCCCTCGCCCCGCATGCAGCTATGCTCTGCTAATCGTTCGTTACGTGATAACAATGCACGCGTGATACTATGAGCGTGTGGTCGGTAGTAATTAGACGTTGTGTTTGATTAGCAAGTTGATTTTGATTTAAGAAAATCCCATCGAACTTAGAAACTTTGGTTTTTGAATTGAATTGAATTTGTGGTATAGGTTCCTGTATCCATAAAATGCCCTTAAAAATTTAAATCACGAGGCCTAAATAGTAGGTCCGTTGTTTAGCTTCAAAAGCGTGTCTTCCAGTTATCTATTCATCTCAAGCAATCAGTCATCATCTGCCTAGCCTTTTCCCAACTATATTGGGGTCGGCTTCCAGTCAAACCTGATTCAGCTGAATACCAGTATTTTACGTGGAGCGGCTGTCTACCAGACCACAGCCCATTAACTAACACGGTACTCCTTGGCAAGACTGGAGTCAGATTTACTGGCTTCTGACAATCCGTAACGACTGCCAAAGATCTAAAAATGACAGCCGAGACCAACGGCTTAACGTGCCTTCCAAGGCGCGGAGCAATCTCGGTATGATAAGATGGGCACCAATCCACAGACCGACCGTGGCAAGCGTAGCTTAACCTTGAATATCGACCCGTTTTGCTGTTATTCTTTAGGCACGAGCTCCTATCTCAAGCAATCAATACCTTCCATTATAAATTGTAACTCTTTTTTTTTTTTCTTTGCTCTTGAATCATTTGCTGAAACTTTTGACGTTTTTATACTGGCAAACCAGTATAATTCTGCATTTACATACCTTTTTTGATCTACCAGTAGGTATATAAGTACCCAAACAGGTTATTAACAGTAAATAACTTTTGTTTGCAGGGCATGTCATTCATAGCAGCAGTGTTGATCCTCAACATGGAAGCACCTCAAGCGTTCGTCTGTTTCGCAAACTTGCTGGATGGACCAGTTCTAAGAGCGGCTTTCACCAGGGACGGTGCTACTATGCAGGTGTGTTTCTTGTTCATGATTATGGTTCGGGTGCCTTCGTTCACCTCTTACGAAAGAGGTAACTTATATCTTTATGAACGCCAGAGCATAAAAGCATCGGCGTGCCCCGACGCCAAGCGACTAATTCGCCGCACTTTTTTTCACATATTCGTGACGTTTGGCGTACAGGGCGCTTGCTTGTCATGTATAAGTAACAATGGCGTTCAAAAGGTTAAATTCAAGGAACAATTACTTTTCCAGTTTACAATTTATCACTTAAGTTAAATTTACATATAAAATCATTGGAATTATATGTACCATATGTACTGAGTCGATATCTGTTGTTGTTTTTGTTTTGTTTTTGTACCGCTACATATGAACTACAAAGAATTATCTGACGTCAAACAAATCCTACATTGCGCTAACAAAGTTCTCCGCAGGATTTGAACATTATACAACCGCCAGACACAATATATGTGGTATGGTCGGAGGATCCTCCCTTTTCAATAGAGATGGCGGGTCTTATACCCTGGTCCCCATACCTCTAAAGTTTAAAATAGTTCAAAACTAATAAAGTGCTCGCATCTATTCTGTAGTTCAATTTTTAAATTGCAATATGTATTGAAAATATATCACTGAATCGTTTGTAGACCTAGGTCCCACATTAGGTAGGAAACACATTGAATAAAAGTAGAAAAAAAATATGATTTAATTTGTAGCGACTATGGAAGGTGTACACTAGTCTACTGCGACACAACCTGCCGTCGCTGGCGGACACGGTGGCCCCCGAGCTGTACCTGCTGGAGTGGCTGTACACGGCGTTCGCGAAGGCGATGCCTCTGGACGCGGCGTGTCGCGTGTGGGACGTGTTCCTACGAGACGGAGACACCTTCCTCTTCAACACTGCGCTGGGTGAGTTATACCATCATCATCATTTCAGCCGAAACACTTCCTCTGTTGGACATAGGCCTTCCCCAAGTGTCTTCACATCGGCCGGTCCTGTGCGTCTGTTCAATATACAGGTATAGGACAAACAACAGTCAAACAAACTAGTCAATGGCACACTAACTTTAATCATCTAACAACGAGTTGCTTAGCCGGGTCGCAACCGCGGTACGTTACCTTTACATACGTAACAGCATCCCGCATCCAGCGGATTCCTGTCAACTACACCAGGTGTTCGGTCCACATTGTAGAAGCCTTCCAGAACTTTTCGACCTCATCGACTACTATTTAATTGAATGAACTGTGCCGGTATAGACAGTGGAATCACTTAAATAGTGGCGGCCTTGCAAATGGCATGGCTTTGTCCTCAATATTGTGATAACTACTTTGAAGCTACTACTTTGATCACTATTCATACAAATTACATTTATTTATAGTAGGGTAAACAGAAGAACTCATTTTCTGGAAGTCTATTCAGCGAACTGATCAGGAAAATTTGTACTAACATATTAACAAAATATTCAACAGCTAGCGGACGTCACGCGGTTTCACCCGCGTAGTTCCCGTTCCCGTGGGAATACAGGGATAAAATATAGCCTATGGTACTCGCTGATAATGTAGCTATACATTGCTGAAAGAATTTTTCAAATCGGTCCATTAGTTTTTAAGTTTATTCGTTACATACAAAATACAAATCTTTCCTCTTTATAATATTAGTACAGACTTATTAGTACGTAATATTTTAGTGATTTATTTTAATTTCGAAAATATCTCTTTCCAGGCGTCCTCCACTTATACCAAGAAGAGCTAAAGGACATGGACTTCATCTCCGCCGCGCAGTTCCTCACCAAGCTGCCCGAGGACCTGGACCCCGAGGCGCTGTTCAAGAGCATCAGCACCGTGTCGCTGACGCTGGACGGCATGTCCTTCGAGGAGCTGGCCTCCTGCTGCGAGCTCGACACCACCCTCGATGATGACGTCACGGTCAGGTTATGATATAAGAGAACTTTCACTCTGGATGCCTTCTGGGATCTTGTTGATGCCTTGTCATTTCGAGTTCGGTTATAGTGGGGGAACGTCGTTGTACTATAATACAACGTGTAACAGAATAAACGCAATACCTGAGAAGGGGTCATTGTACTCATCATTATGAACAACCTTTACTATGGGACCAACCTTGAAATCCCAAAAAATGCCCCATATGTTTAAGTTTGCATAAGTCGACAAAATATACTGCTATTTTTTTCGCGATTTCGGTCTTGTTCCATAATAAAAGTTGTTCATAATGATGAGTACAATGACCAAAGGGGTCATTGTACTCATCATTATGAACAACTTTTAGGTATTATAGGTATTGCGTTTATTCTGTTACACGTTGTATACTAAATACCAAATAGTGGTCGTCGCGATAATAACGTGTTATAGCGAGAAGACGGTAAAGAGCTTCTGTTCTGACCATTCTTAAACTCGAGGCTCTAGGCAAGTGACATTCTGCCAGCGGTAGCGTGGCGAAGGAGACTGTAAAAAGTGTCAAAACGTCAAAAAATGATGGTATTGACAAACGCTGTCGGAATGTCACGTGATCAATCCCTTATATATTTTGCCGTTTCGACACTGGCATTAGCTGATAGAATGGCACGCTGTGTGGCGCCTCTGGTCACACGTTGTATGAGCACAACTGTCACGAGCAGTGATCGGATAATCGGGAGATTATATACCTAAACTTCTTCCCGTGAAAGAATTATATGGACATTCCTTTCTGAATAAATAAGTAATCCCAGGGTTGAACAATTTTGTAAAAACAACTATAAAAAAACTTAATGAAATTATAGCAGTAGTTATTTTGATTTAGTATCTTTATTTTATTCAAAACAAATGGAATACGTATAAAAAATTACAATGAGAGTTCACAACGAGTTCTCAACTATATTTTGTATGCGGGCATTTTTAGCTATCTCAGTTATTTCGAACGATTCCGGGATCCGAGATTCTGAAAAGCATGTCCGTATTATACTTTCGTGGGAATAAAAGTGAAGTTTAGGTATATTAGCGACCGATTATCCGGTCACTGGTCACGAGTTTTGGCGTTACGGATATTTTTACGTTGGTAACATTTTTTGTCAAAACAATTCGACTGGCAATAAATATCCCTACATGTTATTTGGAATGACGTGGAGTTTTGTGTAAAGTGGAGCTGTTTCAACATTGGCGGTCAGGTTTTGGGTGGTAATAGTTCATTGAGCTAGGTCTTGTTAAAATATCTCGTAGGTAGGGGTTGTCTATATCATTTTCATAGCGATTTTTTAGAGAACGATGAACATTTCTTATGTTTAAATATTCGTTTTGTACTGTGACATCGTGTCCTTTATTTGTAAAGTATGTTTTTATAAGTTATTTCTAAATACCTTATATAATTTCGAAATGTAAATAAAATGAAATTAGATATTATTTTGATTGATCGTTATTAAGATTTTTATATTTAATATTTTTAATGGTTTTATTTCGATTTGTATGAATCGAATTTATATGAAATTGAAATTACATACGACTGGTCGTAGAAAAGTAAATAATAAATGAAGTACTCAAAAAAGATTCATCATCAATCGAGTATCGAGACTGCCTAGTACCTATCGTCTCCGAATTTATTCGTGGTTTTCAATAAATTAGTTAAAATCACTGTAAATACAAATAAATTGTTATTCATGCGTGTAACAAACATATCATATACATTATTTTAAATTAGTCAGTCGAGTTCTGATCACGGTTGTGTTAGAACTTTAGCTGAGTAATTTCGTCATTGAACGCCATTATTTTGCTAATATTAACTTAGTTATCCTACAGACAATATCTTTAGTCTATTTAAAATGTTGTATTAGCAAAATTTTGTGTGATTCTGAGATTTGTTTTCATATCTGTGACAATCTCAATTTAAATTAAGCTGAGAATTTTCAATACTATCTTTAAAATTCAAATGCCATGTGATTTGTTGCTCTTATGAAAGTAATCTAACGCTGCGGCTATACATGCTCATATCAGTTTATGCAACACACCCAATTAGGCTAAAATTCAAGTAAAAATGTTCGAAAAATTCAGCTATTTTAGCTATTTTTCGTTGTATAATTTAATTCGTAGCATGTTTAGCCGCAGCCCACCAAAACTATCCATCTTCGTACCTGTTTCTATAAAAAAATATTTAACAATATTATAAGGTAACGCTAGGATTATATTACTTAAATCATTTAACTAACAATTTGTACTATAACCCGAAATACTGCGAATCGAATTCGCGAGACTGCGATATTTGCAATATTTCTTATTTAAACCTTTGTCTATTTATGTAGATAAAGCAAGAAAAAATGTTGTTTTGGGACTCGCACAAGAAAAACAACATAACAATATTAAGTGATTAAAAACTTACACTATAAAATACCTGTGCGAGGCCAAAAAGGCATGTGCTGCGATATTAAAATCATCAAATGTCAGTTAATTTCTTAGTTTTACATAATTTCTCTAAATTAACAACAGATTTTTCTAATAAAATTCGATTTATTTTAAAACCTTTCGCTAAGATTAAAGTTGATAGAAAAGGATGATATTATATATTATTGATTTATAAGTATGTATGTTAAGTAGTATGTAATGAAATTGTACATTACTCCAGACGCGCGTAAAAGCAATACGATTTCATAGTGTATCATAGATAGCTATATTAACTATATATAATTTAGTATATTTTAGTAGTTGTAATTATTCATAATGGACTTTAATATCATCGTTATCTCAGATATTAGAAAGAAAACCCGTATTGGAAGATTCAATGGTATTTATTACTGGTGAATTGTGTATTTCTTGAAATAACACAAGTAAAAGTTGCATTATTTTAAAAAGAAAAATAAAACCCATAGTAGATATCTCATTATTTTTACAAGAATTATCACCACTTTATAATCATTAAAATCTTTATCTACATATTAATTAACTACATATATCATTATCTGTAGCCGGAGGAAAGTCCTCTCATTTTCTAACCTTACTTAACCTGAAATACAAAACAAACTATGCAACAATCGGCGCCATGACATCATCCAACACTTTTCTCATAATAATTATATTAACAAAAAGTAAAATATTATTACTGAAACAATCAACATCTTCAAGATTACAAAACCTGCACTTCGGACCTAATTAAAATAGAAAACTTATCCACTATCCAGTGGGTGTGAAAACATAAATTGTATATAATATGAAATAATTACTATTTAATTATATAGTCTATGTCAATTATATTATATCTTTATTATTAAATATGTAGTGGCGGGCGGTAAAACTTAAGTGGACTGATCAGTTCGTTAGTCATGTGGTTAATTTTAATTCATAATTTTCCTACGTCATACCTCAAAATGATCATACGACATTAATTTGATTGAAAGACACTGAAACGTGTTTCCGTCCGAAGCGGGATAGTATGACAGTTGACAGGGACTTCAAGATCAGTTGCATTTGAGTTTACAAACGTCAGAAATGTAGGCTCATATTCCAAAACATTTTTTCCAACCCGAAGCATCAAATATTAAGTTAAATTGAGAATATTTTAATGCTATTATTTGTGTTAATTGGTGATGCGCTAAATCTCAGTGCATACTTGTAAAATTAATTTACATCAGCAGTCACGGAATAAATTCGTAACATATTAACATCAATATTAAATATTAAAATATTAAATCGAGGTCAATAGCGTGCAAATCATAAATAAAATTAAAAAATCTGTGTTAATTACTAAAATCCCTAATCACTTATTTTTTCTGCACGCCACTGCATTATATCTAATATTATGTAACTACTATTATTATCTAATTTAATAAACGATCAACGAGTAGTAAACCGGCCTAATAGTTTACGACAAGTATCGAAACTTTCGAGAAATAATTATAATTAGTAAATAATATATAAATATATGATTATGTCAATACCGCAAGCTAGTAACGTATATATAATAATATAATGAAAGGAGCAAACAGAATTGGTCAGGCATGCACGCAAGATTCAGAGCTATGTTTTATGTAATTAGAATGGGCTTCTTTTCGATATAAATTATTTTTCTTAGGACTTTTCCCAGTATTATTGTTGTAACTGGTAACCTAACTTAGGGGAATTTTCACCATAAACTGAACAGAGGTAAGCAAAGAACAGCGAATCGCACTAATTGGTGAAGCTGTCCCCTTGGCATTATGAAAAACATTGCAGACATATTTGAGTGCTGTTTTTGTCATCTAAAATTATAAACAATTATACTTGCTCCTCATCAAAACCTTCTACAATATGCAGAGCTATTTGTTTTTCTTTTTCAAATAATTCTTATTTCCATTTCAATTATTAAAATTCTTCATTTGGCGTGCATGCTTGACTAGGCTAGTGATAAAGCAACGATATATAAAAAATAGATTATAGAAAGCAGCCATACCTACTGAAAATGTATAAATAAGGTTCACAGAGCTAATAAGAGTTATTTTTTCTTTAAAATCTGGTCAAAAGAGCATCTTATTCTACTGTACATACTTCTGAAAAATAATGTAGCCGCTCGAGAGTTAAGGTATGGCATGTATTATGTGTATAAAAATATTATATATTTGTGTAACTAGTAAATAAAAGCTTTAAAATAAAATGTAATAAATTGTCTTGCCACAATAACGTTGGTGATAAATTAATTGTGTGTTTATAAGTAGGTCAAAATTATTTACATTTTATTTCATTTTTTAACATTTAGTTTTGATAAAAAGTTTTATTTTGAAGTAAGTTTGAAAAATCTTAATGTAAATATTCAGTAAAAAGATAAAAAGCAAATGATTTGCAAGATATTATACAAAAGATATTGTTTTTAAATACTGTTAGTAACTATATCAAAATTAAAATGATTTATTTTCTATTTTGCTTAATCATAAATTTTATATATAATAATAAAGTTATCAGTCTGTATGAATACATAAAAATATATGTATTTGAAACTTAGTAATATGATATATACTCTATGTATCTAGAAATAAAAGTATGTATTACATCCTTTTCTATCTATTTAAATATAAAGAATCTCGCAGAAATTATTTAAAAATACATATATTAATGTCTCCTATAACATCCAATGAATCTTGAATAATTTAAATCAGATTTGATTAATTTGTAGGTATTTTAATACAAAAATAAAATATCAATGATAATTTTAAATAAATGTAGGTGCACACTAGACATTTCTACCTAATTAGTTATTACTTACAATATCGCTATGTCAAGATTTGCCAAAACAATTTTTAAAAATCTATTTATAACACTACTCTCCTCTATGTCTATGATAAAGCTCATAAATTAAAATAATAAAATAATCGTACAAATGTTACTAGTGTGTGCCTATATTGATTGTAAGGGTGGTGACTGATTTGTTATAAGAGCGTTGCGTTACATGTTACACCTCAAACACCGTATCAAAAATCGTATTCTGCTTACTTAAGGTTGAAAAGCAAAACAACACTGAAATGGTTTTTGCAATAACTTGTTCATTAAGAAAATCCTAATAGATGAAAATAAGCCATATTTGTAGAAAAAAATTCAGTAATTTCACAATTTTGTTAATTGTTAAGCAATACAGAACACGACAGATACCTACTCTACAGCAGTCAATCCAACCCATTGTGTCATATCTACCAACAAGTCTGCGAAAACCAGATTTCCTTTTTGTTACATGTTTTGTTACGCTCCAATCAGCACCCACCCTAATTCACTGACAGTTGTGATGTGGACTGATATTACTAATTATAAATAATGCCATCTCAATAGATTATAAAGTATGGTTATTCAGTGTAAATAAATTGTTAGCAAGTAAATAATTCGGCCCCAATACAGTACGAAAGTAATTATCATGTAACTTAATTGTAAAATAAACATATATGAATCGAATTATCAGTTTTTTAATTAACTCAATACCTATCTGGGGTTGACTGTGATGTGAAATGAAAAATAATTGAATTATATGCAGTTGCTGGGCGGAGCAATAAGTAGGTATATGGTACACACCAGATAAATGTGCAATAAAGGTCATTGACTCCATACATTCCTTAATATCAAAAACAGAAATAAAGACAAAGCTATCCTGAATCGACTACTATCGTGATCCTTTACGTTCTCTAGTAATGAAAAACGTTTCATAATTTATTGTTCGGGTATCTACGAAGGGATATTATGGAAAGGTCAATGAACTTTATTGCAAGTTTATCTGGCGCGTACCATAGTCAGTGTCACTTTTGAAATAATTCTCAGTTTTCAGACTTTGCTAAGGTTGAAATTGGCACTATCTTGGTGTCACATATATGCAAATACACTTATTTGTCTCGAAAAAGTGACGTTCTATCAGAGCAACGATGATTATCGAAATGTCTAAAATGTATGTGATGGAATACATGTGCTAACGAAATTTCACATAGTCAAGGTCATTAGCATTACCGTAGGTAGGTATCAAAAATTTTTGGACCATGATTGAATGTCACTTTCTCTATAACCCCTTGTCATTTTATGATGTGCAATTTAATTGTGCAAGCGACGTTCAATCGTAGTTTGATTAATACGTCGATGTATCAACTATACGTTATCAAGTGTATGCCAGCAATTTGACAGTGTCGCACAATTCAGCTTAGCACAAGTTATCTGGTATTGCGACTTGTCTTGGCACCTAAACAAGTATGACAAGAAAATGGAATAATGGGCTGCTTTCCGTAAATTGTCCTTGATATTCCACTAGGATATAGGTAACATAATTTTCAGAAAGCATCCGGATTTCCTCAGTAGCAGCCTTGAGTCTGAATTTGGGTCCATTTGGCTACTCTCTAAACCCGAAGTCCGTAGTTTCGGTCTTAGTTGCGGGCGTATTCTACTCCGTATCACCTACGGACTTACGATTAGGTCTGAACCCGAACTAAGAATGAATGACAACACGATATGACAGTTACTGTCATTCATTCTTATTGGTTAGGTGATCCGGACTAGAATACGCCCGCAACTAAGCCCGAAACTACTGACTTCGGGCTTAAGCTTCATCCTTCATGAGACTTTGAGACTAAAAGATAAATGGCGAACTGTGGGTGTTGCTACGATAGGTAGGTACACCTCTGCTTAACCTTTCCGGAGATAACAGCATGGTGTTATGCTATAATTTGTTATTTCTCTTTTAGAGTTGAGCATTCTGAATTTCTGAGAGCAAATCTTTATTACAGCGATAATTTCGTTGATAGTTCAAGTAAGTAATTTGAACGTCTACTTAGGTACTTATTAGATAAATCAGATATGTATTTATAATAGTGTTAAATTATAATATAAAAGATTTATTCGTCTGTCGCGGTGTCGGCGAGGCGGCTCTTGATAATGATCCAATGTCACAGGGTTATCAGTATTGGTTTGTCAAGCTCAAGCAAAATAGATAGAACAGTTCACAATTATGGAATGCGTTTAGGATTCCGTAAGATGATTTGAAAGACGAATCATTTCAACTACACAGAAACACAAAATTAAAATGCAAGTAATTTTCATGCCAGGGTTGCGGAATTTGTTCGAAGGAACGCAAAGGGCTTTAGAAGAAACACGGATGGGTTTTAGTCAGTAAGAGTTTGACACGCCCTTCCGCTCCACCCAGAGCGGAAGAAGTCATAAATGCTGTGCTGACAGAGAGTTTACTTTCGTTTTTCGCCTAATAAATGTGCAGTAAAACCGCTGAGTGGGTACTATACTCTATCCGTTTAGGTAGTTAACTAAAGGTAAACAATCCTGATGTGTCTTTTTACACAAATTCATATTAAACTAATAAACTACTTTTCAAACTTATGGTTCAATTGATTTAGTATTCGTTACTGTTGTATTTACTTTGGTTTTTACTTGCATTTTATTTTTAAACTGAGTTTTTAAGTAAAAAGTTACATCAAGATTGTTTACCTTTAGTTAACTACCTAAACGGATAGAGTATAGTTGGGATACTTATCCGAATGGTGATTATGGTATGGTAACTACTACCTAAGCTGCACAACGTCTGGTATTGAAAGAGAGTTTACAATTAAATAGTGATAAATTACCTATAAGTATACCATGTAGATACTTATGTTTCTATTGTTGTCTCGTTAGTACTTACCTGTTATTACAGCGGTCGTAATAATGTTCCACGGCTATCCTCTGAACATCAACATGAATATTTTATTGTTTTATATTTTTTATAGGGTGTTATTTCAATACTAAACTTACCTATTAGGGTTTTAGTTTTTAACCGAAAAAGGAGGAGGTTTTCAATTCGGTTGTAAGTACCTATGCTTTTTTTTGCTTGTTTCCTCATACCTCCGTCATTTATGAACCGATTTGAAAACAATCTTTTTATGTGAAAGTATATATTTTCCAGTTAGTCCCATAGAAATTTCATCAAAATCGGTTCAGTAATTTGGTTTTTAAATCAAAAGTAAACGAAATTGCGTATTTTGCTTTCCTGTGACTTTCCAGTGGTGTTGTTATAGTAGGCGCCAGATAATCGTGGAATAACGGTCATTGACCCACCTACAATTATTGACATTTTTAATTTGAAAAACGGAATTAATGACACAAAGCTGTCCCGAATCATCATCTCTCGTGATCCTTAACATTGTCTAATAATGAAAAACGATTCATATTTAATTGTTCAGGTACCTATGAACAGTTATTAGGGAAAGGTCAATATACTTTATTCCACATTTATCTGGCGCCTACTATAGGTGTGGGGTACAACTAAAAAGTGAAAAATAACATTACACAACACAAAATAAAACTATTTTACAAAAAAAAAATGATTAAACTTACTAACGTGTACCGTGACATATGGAAACATGGACGCTCACGCAGTAGGCTGTGTGGTGTGACCAACTGAAAGTTGCACAGAGATCCATCTAGACCGAGTTCCGTCAAGCTCCGAAGACATACGAAGGTCGATATTGGAAAGCGAATTATGGATCTTAAATAGGGGCAGTGGCGTAGCTAGCATGAGTGAAACCCGGTGCGGATAATGTGGTGTCACATGACAAATGTAAAAAATAAATGCTCAAATTCAAAAAGCCCAACAAAAGCCGGACAGGCAGTCACCATCTAATTTGGCCGGACACACAACCAAATAGCCTGACTGCGTCCGGCTTCATCCGGACACCTGGCAACGCTACTCGTAAACCTAGTTTTGATTTTCCTTCAATCATTCAGACTTTAAAAAGGTCATTTTGCTGACTCGTGCAGAAAAGCTAACGAACTAAGCGACTGCAGAATGCAAGAGCTGGCGAAGCTCGTTTCCATGGCAACGAATACTTTCACCATCATAAATTGTGTCTGATAAGCTACTGATACGGGTGCTGTCTGTTCTGCCCAGATTAACACATTAACTAAGTACTGGTTGGTGTGACGACTATGTTAGAATTCCTCGTCAAAGTTACAAAACCATAAAATTTTAGAATTAGGGTTCCGAACCTCTATACATGTAGAAACCGGAACTCTTACAGAATCACTCGGTTGTCTGTCTGTTCGTCTGTCACTGCCGATTTTCTCCAAATCTACTGGACTGATTCAGTTGAAATTTAATAACTAACTACACATAAAATATTCTGTGACCCGTAATAATATTTGAAAATGGGGGCATATTAGAAAATCGTTTTCCATCAGGCGAGATCGAGGTCAAAGCAAGTCCATTCCTTAGTAAAAAACAAAAAAAAAAGTTTTTCCGACTGTACCTACCTACCGCGTGACGTGTCAAATATGACAGGGCGTAAAGTAAAAGTACCTATCGATTTTTTTTTCTAATTTTGAAAGAAATTGTTTTGAATATAGGTACTTAATCAAAAAATTAGATGAAAAATTTAATGACTATTCTCCTTATCTCCGATACTGCTGAGTCTAAAATTATCACACTAAGATTATAAAGGCGAAAGTGTGTGTGTGTATGTTAATTCTTAACGCGCAAACAGCTGGACCAATTTTGATAAAATCGTGCGGAACCCTTTGCATGTGAATCCGACTCGCAATTGGCCTGTTTTTTGGGGCAAGCCCTTCATACTATTCCCATTTTCCAACCACTACAACTCCTGAGACTCAGAAGTCAGAATCAACTTTGACGATCACTACAAAAACTCCGAGTCAATGAAGCTCGATAACTCCCGGAGAAACGATTCAACTGTCTTGGATCCAATAACGAAATGAATTAGAAAATAACACCGGAAGGTAAGAAAAGCTCCCAAAACTATTACCTAAATCAGAATCGTAGGTCCTGCTGAGGTTCTATACATACTGAGTGAACAAACCGTGAACCAAGATGCTTAGAAACACTTTTTTTAGATTCCTTTTGTCGCCTTTCCAATATTACCTATTATTAAATAGTTAGATTAGTATTTTAAATATGAAATCCTCATTTGAATAAAAATAATAATTAAGAGAAAATTAAATGAAAAAAATAACTTGTAAGTTCATAATTATGTTCAAATATTTTTTTCGAAATGAATTAGTCTTTTCCAAACAATTGACCGTTATGTAGGAACTTCTGGGATTCTTTTACCTACTGAAAAGGCTTAATGATCCTTTTAAAGCGGTGAATCAGAACGTGTGACGAAAAACTTTCATCGTATTGCTCATCAATTGCACTCATTTGCGTCATCGTCTAAGTCTAAGTACCTAACTAAATATTAGATTCCCCAGACGATTCAACTTGAAACTTTTTCACAAAATGCAGTACTTCAAAAATACTACCGGAGAAATTTCTGCCATAAGCATGTACATGGCAGTATCACTTCGGCATCTTTAAATCAGATTAAAGCCGTCGCTAGCGTGACGTTACTCTGAGATGAATGAACGTAGTATTAATCGTCTAACCCAGAAAAACGCAACAAAAAACAAACTCTATCCCCAGCTGAAAAAGTATAAAATTGAGCGGAACCCACTTACAACGCGGGCCGTTGTCACTGACCACGCGAAATAGGGGTCCGGGAGCTAATCGCGATCGCGCATGCGTCAACTGTGGGGTAACTGACAGTCACTATTCATCCACGCGACCGGCAACCAAACATTCCCCGAAAGGAATTACGAATAATTCCTAATATTATTTTCCCTGTGAGAAAACCGCGGAAATGGCTGATGTTAAAAAAGTGACGGAACCAGGAGAGACCATCGGCCTGCTGGAGAAGAAAGTAAGTGGTTTTTAAGTAATGTCAAGCTAAGGTCAAAGGTTTTGGGGTGGTGTGTGACGCAAGTAGTACTTAAGGTTGAATTTCGTCAGTTCAATGACGTCGTTTCACGTAAGCAGGCCCGAAAGTTTGTGTTTTTAAACAATTAAACTATAAAAGAATATTAACGAATTTCAGGAAATCACGTTGGCTTGTACCTAACGCTGTGTAGGTACTTTTACGCTGTTCACATCCGACATAGATAATGGAATTTATTACTCATTTAAATAAATTGTGTCAATTTTGTGATGCTGTGGCGTTTTCTATCAAAATACCGTGTTCAGTGCACGTGTTGCTTGTTATTTAATAATTATTTGATGAGTAGGTAGATATTTTTTGACGGCTATTAATTTTGCTTGTCCTGAATCGCAGCATTGCAAAGAATCGTTAAAAAGTAATTTAATCATAAAAAAAAAAACAATTATATACTTATAAGTAAGTAAAAGTGTAACTAAGAGCCCGCTAAAATGTTGACGAGAATGTTGAGATACAAAAGTCAAAAAAAGTCAAAAGTCAAAACGTTTATTTCAATTAGGCCATTAAACGGCACTTTTGAACGTCATCGTTTACAGTTCAGTAAAATAATAATGTAACATTAATAAAGTGACTCTACTGTCCATTCGGAAAGGTAGATTCTTATGGAGAAGAACGGACAAGAAACTCCATAGTTACTCTTTTCAAATAATGATTTTACAAAATTTGGTATACAAAAATTAATTTAATATAATGTGAGGACGATGCACCCAGAGTATGCTACTTATAAGAACAAAGTATCACCAGCAGAGGTAAACTTATTAATTTCCTAAAGAAATTTAGGTAAATGGTACTCACATATTTACAAACATTGGAACCAACATCAATATTATGTCCATTGTCCAGCAGACTCAAAACATGAACAAATATTTTCAAATCATATTAACATACCTTTACAGATCTGCAGTGGGAAATCCCCACCGAAAATAGCAACTAAGTAGGTAAATACTAAATTTGCATTCATTCAAAACAATTCATTCAATTAACATATTTCGTAGAAAACTGGCCGGATCCGCTTAAAAAAAAAACAAGTGCTGTTTAATTATTACTTGACACCTTAATCAATATTTTTAGGAATTGCTAAGTTCTAAAAGATTCTAGAATCTATGAAATTAAAATTGCATAGAGAATAATCTAATTATCTATCTAATAAAAAAAACAGGTTTCAGCCTGTATATTTCTGGTAGGTAGGTAAGGTACTGTACACTTGTACAGCAACTCACCATTGTATAATAGCTTTCTGCTAAGTCTAGTACTGACTTGGACCTGGAAGACCTGCGATTTGTCTTATTTATGAGAAAATCAATAAACTAATATAATAAAGCTGAAGAGTTTGTTTGTATGAACGCGCTAATCTCTGAAACTGCTCGTCGGATTTGGAAAATTCTTTTTGTAAGTATATGATAGCCACATTCAGGAGGAATGCTATAGATGCCTATATGCTACGGGAACGGGAAATTCCTACAGGAACAGGAAAACAAGCGGGATATGCGTATGCGAAGTCATGGGCAGGTGAATTTAATAAAACTCAAAATTATACCTAGCTCGGCGACAAAACTGAAGCACAATTTTCATGACAGGCGTTATGAAAGGCATTGGCTATTTAATTCCAAAGTTTTCAAAGATCTAATAACTTCTGTCAGAAGTTTTTAATACTTTTGGAGGAACTTTATGTTTAAAGCTCTGTGTGCAATCCACCACGTTTACATCACGCAATGCCGGGTGAGTACTTTGTAAGATAACGTCTTAACATCTCAGTCTCAATGTCTCGTTGCGGAATTCGTTCGAAAGAGTCACCGCGGCCCTGGAACGCAAAGGGCTTTAGAAGGAACATGGATGGGTTTTAGTCAGTAAGAGTCTGACACGCCCTTCCGCTCCACACAGAGCGAAAGAAGTCATTTGATGATTTCCCATCCTTAAAAAAAAAAGTCTCAATGTCTCCTCTTATACTCTAACAGACACAGGCGTTAATATGAGGTGTAAACCGATGTATGTAAAATTAATTTAATCCTTTATTTCAGGCATCTAGGGCCCATACAATAAAATTAATACTTACATATAACAATAAAAAAGTAACTAAACTTTAAAGTCGAGCTAGAATATGTTAAAATAAAAAAATTACATTCATCGCCACATTACATAATATCATAAACAGATTATATGTATAAGTACCTACATTACATGTTATTATCTTTTTAACGATTTTATCAAAAACTAAAATGTCATGTAGGTATAATGTTCTGGCACTAATTGCGGTGCCGCTAGGGATCATGGATTTCGATAAAAGCTTTTAATGTGTGTCGATTAATAAGAATATTTTGTTTTAAAGACACGATTCGACTCAAACCAGTAAATGAAATTATCAATGATCATCTACAGTCCAATTTCTCCCACAATTACGATAAGGCCTCTATTTTCTTGTGCCAATCAACCCCACGCTCTTCAGGTTCTTTCTACCCGTAATAGCAGCAATATCATCTGCCCATCTCGCCGCTGGACGACCAACACTTCTTCCAATCCTATTAACTACCGCCGGTTTCAATAACCTTACCTTTGACCAACTGTCAAATTAGCTACCAACAGCTAATTGCTACACAGCAGTTAATTTCACATTTGGTTAAAGGTAGATACTATAGTCTCTCCATTTCCATCGTAATTCGTTAGTGCTACGTGCACATACGCACAATCAAGACCCTTAATCAAATGATTAAATCAGATAATTTCAAGAACACGTCACCAATTTCATCATGTGCAATTGACAGGTCCCAAAAACGGTGTAACTGCGTTGTAATACAACATTCTGCGTCGGAGGTGTGTCCAACCAGTTACGCACGATTCTGCGTGCATGACGTCAGACCACGTTCCACCTACTTGAAACCTGTCTTGGGCCCATTCAGGTCATTGCAAGGAGTACCTGCTGACATTTTAAAGCATTTCATCACAGCTATATCACAGCCTTTGCTTGTACGTTTTTATCAGTAACCTATGAAGTGTTTTGACCGCGCCCCCGTCAGATTACAGGAAGAGTGATTCGTTATCTACATTGCTGGTACAATGTTACATAATTTTGGACTTTATCCTTCGGATGTTTAGGTTTTATTTTGTGCAGGAGGTTCTCGGTGACGTCAGGAGATAACGCCGCTGTTTTTGTCAGTACACCCACGTGTTTTTGGTGGGTGTAGGGTGTAATCTGAAGGTCAGATTACGTTTCGTATCACTTTCTACTATGACGAAGTACTTACTCTTATTTCTGATGAAATTCATATCTAAAAGGGTCCATCGGGAACTGACTTCTTATTTATTTATTTAAACTTTATGTACAATAGTGGTACATGGTCTCTACCAGTCAACCTTTGGGTTATAAAGACTATACTGAACACCCCCTGTCTTATGTGAACGCTCGAAAAGTTCTCGTTTTCCCGGAAAATGAGAAGTTCAAACGAACGTGTATTTTGCAAGAGCGTGCTTTTTCAATTATTTTGAGGATTTTTATATTCCTTATGACAGTAGATACGCAACTATAGGCAATGATGCATTTTAGTCAATCTTTCACCAAACTTCATACTGCACAAAAATGATTTCCAAAAAATATTTGCACCTGCATGAGTCGTAATTTCGTCAAGTGTCCATTTGTCAAGGAGCCGGTCTTGCAAGTAATTATTGAAGAACCGGTTTTGAGAAACACAGGCGATGAAGTTGGAACACCCGTGCAATGAAAGTTCCTCATAAATAACATGAATATGTAATACTAGCTATTGTCCGCGACTTCGTACGCGTTTTTTCCCGTTCTCGTAGTAATTTCCCGTTCTTGTGTAGCCTAGCCTTCCTCATGAATGTGGCTATCATATACAAATAGATTTTTCCAAATCCGACTGGTAGTGGCAGAGATTAGCGTATTCAAATAAACGAACTCTTCAGCTTTTTTATATTAGTAGGTACTTATAGATTTTCGAGAATTGCCTGGTTTCGGTTTTGTTGAAGATCGTAAGATATATGAAGAAAGCATTTTCATCCCGCGATGGAATGAAAGATAGGACGTAACTTGACCAAGTCTCCAGAGTGATGTTTTTTCCAGATTTTCTCTACAAAATATTTTCTACTCCCAATTAATTTGTATAGCCTTTTCCCAACTATTTTGGTTTCTAGTCTAACCAGATTCAGCAGAAAACCAGTATTTTAATCCAATATAATCCATATTAAGGTGTACTGTAACTGTTAGGGTTAAGCCCTAACAGTTATAGTACACCTTAATATACGCTATCCAATCATCTGAGCATGAGACCGCCCTCTACGTCTTCGACCGTCCGGTTTGCTATCAAGAAAGTATTTAGAGAGTATTTAGTGGCAGAGCATTTTCTCATAATTATCTACATTAAATAACACAACTACTTATTATTAAAACAAATGCCTAACCTGTCCTAAATATAGTTCAAGTTTATCATTTTGCCAGATAAACTGTAGAAATGCAGGAATTACCGTGACGTCTGTCTCTACGTCATAGCATTTCTTTTGTTTTATTTTTATAGGAATGCCTTTCAAGATGGACAGGATCTTATTGCTTTGGATTTTTAACGGATGGAAACATCCGCAAGGAAGTAGGTTAGACACATCATATATGAACTTGCATCACGAGGAAAAACTATCTTATTATTTGGTAACCTATCCGCATAATAATTAAACACTGTTCGTTGACCCTTGAGAAAGACGTTGGTTTTGAGAAAGGCTGGCCGCTGGACCATAGACATACGATCGATTTGACTACCTATTAAAAAAAATCGTAACAATCGGAAATTCAGAATAAGGTTTTTAAGGAAAGAAAAATGGAAAATTCTAGAAGAATTGAAAGCTTTTATGGGATTTTTATGTAGAATAACACACGCTACAAAGTTAAACGAGTAGGAAGGTTCCTAAATCTAGTTTTTTTACTTCATGAAGATGAGAACTGGGAAAGCATACTCACTATTAAAATACCGCCAAACAGAAGGAAACAATTATATCTTAATCTTGAAATACATTGCAGTCTTATTGATGAGGAAACCATTAAAAATCAAAGCTAATGAACACATATTAATTAAGTACTGATACTGCAATTACGATTAACGACTTGTTTAATAAAATAATCCTCGATTTAAAGAAATGCGATAACAGTCTAATAGGCCGCTCCACGCTATCATACTTAAGGTTCTATAGGGCTCAAGTTATCACTGATAAGCTTATATTTAACAATGATTAGTATCATCGTTGACTCTCTAACGATTGATCTAAGGTTAAGAAAGCAAGTCATCAATATTTATTGATGGTTGATAAGGGGTTAGTACCGTGTGCCGATGTTGATATCTTAAGTAGATGCATACCTAATTAGTTATTACCTACAAATTGATTAAATCATCTCATCTCCATAGACAAGCCGCAAAAGGCAGCATCCCTTTTCAGTTTGGAGCCGGAAAGAATCAATCTACATGATTTTGGAAAATGTGTTTTTCATTTGAAACCATCCTACGGGGTTTTCTACTTTGTGTTTTTTTTTTTAGTGATGGGAAATCATCACATGACTTCTTCCGCTCTGGGCGGAGTGGAAGGGCGTGTCAGACTCTTACTGACTAAAACCCATCCGTGTTTCTTCTAAAGCCCTTTGCGTTCCAGGGCCGCGATGACTCTTTCGAACAAATTCCGCAAACCTGGCAGTTCTACTTTGTGTTGAGAAGTAAAGAACTACCTACCTTTTACAGTGCCAAACTATCTCAGACAAATCCAGGAAAACCTTAATAGTGTAGATAATACAAAAATTCATGCAACGGGTCATGCAGGTTTGTAACCGTAATATCTGTCGAGCAGACGATTTTTTTTTTAAACTCATGCCAAATTTAATTAAAATCTGTTCAATAGTTTAGTGTACACAAAAAAAATGTCAAACAGTCACTTTCATAGGTACTTTATCATTAGAACGGATCAACAGTTTCAGGACTTTATTACTGATGGTGCAACATCATAAATAAAAGAATCCATTCGTTATGTTTGTCGCATATTATGTACAAAACTCTACATGCATATATGCATGTGTTGCCAGTCTGTTTGTTCGCATAGCGGCAATACCTGGTAAGGTTGAAGGTATTGATTTTTAATTACTTGTAGCTATGCGCTATGGCTTGCTTCACTGCCAGTTACTAGGAAAACTCGAGGTTTCCAAGAAACTCAATTAGGCCTTTAAATAATTTTAATAAGTGAATTTACCCATATTATTTAAGTTTTGTTATACCAAAACAGGAAATCAACATAAAAATGTTTGTACTTTTTAAAACTGGAAAGAGTAAGGCAGTCCAACAGAGGATTGGGTCGACGATATCACCAAGACGTGGGAAATAATACCCAACAGGTTTAGGGACGCACAGAACCGGGAAGTGACGCAGAAATTGGTGGAGGCCTATTACCCAGCAATGTAATTATTCTAGGCTGGGATGATGAAGATAAAAACCAGATATGTATTCAGAACGACTATAGGTACCTACTTAGGGAGAAAACAAAATGTCTCAGCGATATTTTATGAAAGCCACCATGTTTCACAGCATCGGATTTCTTCTTTAGACCATATATGACATGCGTTAGTGCTGAGGTTACAATATGAGACATGCACAAAGGCTCTCTTACATGCCTATGAGCTGTTTATGAGCAAATAACGTCAGTTTTGATAATGTTGTGATAAAATGCTACCTACCGGCACTCAAAAATCAAAATCAAAAGTCATTTATTCAAATTAGGCTGAGTGCCAGCACTTTTTGAACGTCAAAGTTCTACATAAAGACAGTCCCCCAAAACGCCCGCCCGTCACCACTTCCTAGTGTTTTAGCTGGGAAGAAGAAGTGGCGCAACANTGCTACCTACCGGCACTCAAAAATCAAAATCAAAAGTCATTTATTCAAATTAGGCTGAGTGCCAGCACTTTTTGAACGTCAAAGTTCTACATAAAGACAGTCCCCCAAAACGCCCGCCCGTCACCACTTCCTAGTGTTATAGCTGGGAAGAAGAAGTGACGCAACAAACTCCCCAGCAACTGCACACATACTCAGACCATGCTCTGAATTCTGAACACTCCTGTCTTCTACTCTCTATTTATTTACGTCCTTATCTAACTTTGCCTAATGATTTGCTTCACTATAATATTTTTGAGTAAGTATGATTCCATTGTTCTTGGCTTAACAGCAACATTGAACCAAGGTTTCAAAAAACACGAGAAGCAAGAATTTTGATTTACTTAGGAAAAGCTTTGAGTTCTTAAGTGGTTTGGTACATACCGTATAGTAGATAGGTCTATCCACATTTACTACCGAACCATTCATGAGATGTTCATCCACATTATCACATAACAATGTGCTAATCGCGTGATAAACGGATCTATATTTAGAGTAACAATGCATCTTAACATTCTTAACCAGAGAATGAGCTGCATCCGGTGCTGCAAGGTTGACACGATATTATTTGTGAACTTTTACAGGCCATGACTTGTTACAATTTTGTTTTTTTTTGTTGAATGAATCATTGTTCAAAGAACTATTTGTAGATTTGGTAGTGGTTATGGGGATTGTGGGAAAATAACTGTACCAAAGTATAAATTGATTGCTTTATGAATGACTAGCTTCTTCCTACGGTTACGCTCCTGTGGCAATTTTTTAAAGGAACCGATTTTTTCCGGGATATAATGTCTAGGGCACTCAGCGATCCAGCTCAGTAAATCCATCGAATACCTCCAACCAGCAAACAGACAATGTTTAATCTCTTTATAATAAACATTCATTTGATGAATTGTGTTGTCTTGGCTTAAAGGAAGCATCGATCTCTGTTTGTTAGTAGGTCGATAGTACGTATATGATAAATTGAAGGTTATGCGTGTTGTAGTACCGACCGACATTTGGCTCAAACGATAAATTTATACCGTAAAACCGAAAAATATCGTTTTATGATCGTTGAAGTAACCCTAAAACCAATTAGGTACCGTGAGTAAAAGTCCAATCAGCAAACTGCAGGTTGACATAATCTTTTAAGGAAAATATCTGCATTCATAACAGTTAGCGGCCAATGAACTCCGCACGGTAAATTAACCCTTGCTTGAAAACCCCGACTACTAAGACATGGGCCTTATTTAAACATTTATAGCGGCTACGCGGAAAAGTCAATTGAAATCTTTAAGAATTTGTATTCAATTCGAAATTGATTCGACGTATGTTAGCCAAAGCAAAAGGTCGCTTAGTCGGTAGTCTCCTCTTTAAATGGGATGAGTAGTAACCCTATCATATTGTTTTCAAGATAACAAAGAGTGGAATGAAGTATGTTATGTTGGTACCTATTGCAGTTGCGGAATTTGTTGGAAAGAGTCACCGCGGCCTTGGAACGCAAAGGGCATAAGGAGGAACATGGATAGGTTTTAGTAAGAGTCTGACACTCCCTTCCGCTCCGCCCATAGCGGAAGGAGTCATTTGCAGATTTCCCATCCAAAAAAAAAGGTACCTTTTGCAAAATGTTACTGATACACACATGAAATTAATTCTTGTGTTGTGGTGAACCTCTAATAAATAGTGCACAACGGTAAGGCCTTTTTTTTAGGGGAAATCGTTAAGGAATACTAAGCTACATTATCAGCGTGTAACGTAGGCTATATTTTATCCCCGTACTCCTACGGGAACGGGAGCTACGCGGGTGAAATAATATATAATCCCGTGATATAATACTTGGTAAGAAAAATCTATAATTTCCCAGCTAAACGCTCGGAAGTGGTGACGGGCGGGTGTTTTGCGGGACTCTTTATATAAAAGTTGACGTTCAAAAAGTGCGGTCACTCAGCCTTATATGAATAAATGACTTCAACTTAGCTTTAAGAGGTTTCTCGTTAAAAAAATACTTAGAAGGATTTTGCCCAGCAGTGGGACAATATGCTTTAAATAATGATAATGCAAGTAATTTAATCATTGAAATAATACATTCAAAACTAAGTACTGGCAGTTTTTAAATAATTTTACTTTTTTGTCTGTTTTGTGCGAGTCCCAAATAATCATTTTTCTTTCTTTCTTTCTTTCGAAGTGGAACACCATTTAAGTCTACATCAACTTGCACAAAGCATGCCATAAAACGATCTATCTCATTGCAATTCTCATAGTACAAGAGTTAAGCTCTGTTTAATGCAGTTTATATGGGTTCATTTCACTGGCTTTAGATTTATTCTGTCTGATTACTGAGCTCTTGGACTAGAGTCAATGTTATTGGATTATGTCTTTGTGTTCAGAAATGAATGGAGATGGATCTCTTTGTTCTTTATTGAATGTGTGGGAATTCTAAATTGTTGAATCACCTAATACTGTCGTTCTAATGTTAACATGACCGATAGAAACAAATCAAAATTTCTGAACAAAGTGGGAAAACACCACTGAACTACGCAACTGGCAGGGTTGCGGTATAGTTCGATAGAGTTACCGCGGCCCTCGAACGTAAAGAGCATTTGAAGGAACACGGGTGGGTTTTAGACAGTAAGAATCTGACACTCCTCTC
This sequence comes from Mamestra configurata, assembly GCA_002192655.3. Lineage (NCBI taxonomy): Eukaryota > Metazoa > Arthropoda > Insecta > Lepidoptera > Noctuidae > Mamestra > Mamestra configurata. The sequence goes on from NDFZ01005323.1 coordinate 464,741, forward strand.
GTTTCGCCCAGTGTGGGGCAAGTCATTTGACGATTTCCCATCTAAAAAAGAATACGCAGGCAGAAGGCTCCTATCTTACCATCTGTGCCCCTGTGCCCCAAAACAAGCCTAAGTGACCTCTACACTGAGCTGCTATTGATGACGCTGTGAAAGTGGCCAACTTTTGACCCAACAACTTTGACGTCATTAATTCACAACAGTACTCTCCTTGCAGACGGAGACTTAGTTTTTTCAGAAATTGCGGCATTTCTGTTAAACGATTCGATTTAAACTTGGTATTTTTATGAAAGTATGCCATACTATTTTCCATAGTAATGAGATATTTTACGACCGAGATTTTACCCCGGGGCTACGCGATTGCATGAAAAATGCAAACCCTGCAACCCGTTCCGTGGTGACAGGGGCGGACTGGGCTTTTTTTTTAAATTATTAGTTGTTATAAAGTAATTACTGGTTTTGTTTGTTCTGTTTACATAATTAATAGGTTCTTTGGAAAAAAGGGAGACCTAGTTTTGTATTTATTGGTAGCAGAGTTATTATGAAAAATGTTTGTCGTTGCTTATTCTCTCTTGTTCTAGTTTGAATACATGGTTTTTGATCTTGACTCCAAATATATTGGAATAAGTACAGACGCCAGCATATCAAGCTACCACAGTCTGTCAAATTTCTTTAGTAGATTTTCAATTTTATCGGTAAAACATTAGGTTCAAGGTTGATTGGAAAAATTTGACAGTTTCGGGTAGCTTAATGTGTATATTATTGTGTGTGTGTATTCTTGTCTGTACAAGAATAATTTTGTCTATTTAAAATAACTTTGCCATGTTATTGGCTCAGTTCTTTTCTACGGTCAGGTTTTCAGTATCAGCAAAATCAATATTCAAACGGAAACACTCGATTTGCATTTCAAAATAATATCATGCGGTTTTCCCAAATTAAAATACGATAAAAATTACATTAGAGAACTTCTGTGTTTTGTCAATAAAGATAAGTGTGTAATCTACAATTTTAAGATAAGAGTTAATATCAAAAGAAAGTGATAAGTGCTTTGATAAGTGAATTAGTTAGGTACTAATTGGCACATAAGTTTAGTTTTAAAATTAATTTATAATTGTTTAGTCTGGTAGGCCTCCCTCAAGGTGGACGTGGGCCGATGAAGGTCGCGAGATACTGCGAGGAGCATCGAACTGGTCGATGTGACGACGCTTGGGGGAGGCCCATGTCCAGAAATGGACGACTTTCGGCTCAAAATGCTAATGACGATTTTCGTTTATTATTAGCAATATCTACCGTAATTAGTACTTAGGAATAGTAGGTATTCTCTTTAAGGATTTTATAAGGAAAACAACAACTGAAAACTGAGCTCAGAAGAAATAGTAATCGTTCATCATGATTAATTGCCCATTGATATGATTTTGTAATAGTAGTTTTACTTTTCCTCAAGCATGTTTAAGTCCAGTTACTGGACAGAAAACAATCGTAGGAATAAATCAATTAACATGCCATACCTTTTCCCATCTCTGTTGGGGTCGGCTTCCAGTCTTACCGAATACAGCTGAATACTAGTATTTTACATGTTGCGACTGTCTATCTAACTATGTCCCTGGTCAAGATTGGTGTTAGATTTCCTGGCTAGGACAAAATTAACATAACTTAAAAATTGTAATTTCAAACAAACCTAAAAAAACAACGTTCCTTTCAATTTCTACATTGAAAGTCCGATCGCATACAGTGAATTCTTTATGCAAACATTTTCTAAACATTCTTATTTTGAGGACATGTCTGTCCAGTCTATTGTCTACGGCTAAATCCTGTTATAGAGGGCTATGTTTTACTGTTTAATGATCCGTTATTGGCTTTCTTTTATCGCAGCTGTATTTTTTGTCGTCAATAGTAAACATTAGTTAGCTTTGTTTCCATCCATTAGAATAATGATGGATGATGTACTTTTTTTATTATTATTTGAGATGAGTTTGCTCTTGACTCTAGTCTTATGGAGCGAGCTTATTATTATTTTAAATCCGTTATTATAAAACAAAAAAAAATGAAATATGAAATGAAATGAAATGAGTATGAAATGTGAAGGTTTATCATTTTGACTGGCCTGTTGGTCGAGTGGTTAGTGACCCTGACTGCTAAACCGGAGGTCGTGGGTTTGATTCCCACCCAGGACAAATCTTTGTGTGATGAGCATGATCATTTGTTCTGTGCCTGGGTGTAATTTGTCTATAATATGTATGTATTTAGAAATTTATTAGTATGTTTATCGGTTGTCTGGTTGCCATAGCACAGGCTCTGCCTAGTTTGGGATCGGATGACCGTGTGTGAGTTGTCCCAGGATATTATTATTATTATATTATTTTGTTATAGATTTACTGTTACACTTATACTCTGTCTGTTAGTAACTGTAAATAGAAATTACACATTTTTTTTATTGTCTAATTAATTGTATTACTTTGTGGAGCTGTAGCTTGCACAGAGTTTGTTCTATAAGTTTTTTATCAAAAAATCTTATTTATTTGACCCATCTGGATACCAACCTTTTTTTTTTTTTTTTTTTT
>NDFZ01005323.1:468798-543960 GCA_002192655.3 Mamestra configurata
CCATCGCGTCCCAGATAGGTGACACACCTTTCCGCCAAATAAGCCCCGACGACGCGGCGGAGGTAGGAAGGCACTCGATGATATCGTAGTGCCTCCCGAATACAACTCCAGGGCAGGGTGTTGAAGGCGTTGGAGATGTCCAAGGACACCGCCAACAACACGCGGCCCCGCGACACTGCTTCCTCCGCCAGGACTCTCACTCGCGATATCGCCGTGATAGTGGAGCGCCCTTGCCGAAAGCCGTACTGGCATTCGGCCAGGTCCGGCCCCTCTCCGCACAAGTGGCCGACGAGGCGGGCTGCGACTATCCGCTCAAACAGCTTTCCCACCTCGTCCAGCTGCACTATGGGCCGGTACGCGGACGGCGAGTCCGCAGGGCGCCCCGCTTTCCTGAGCAGGACCAGACGAATCTGGATACCAACCCTGCTCCAACCCTGGAATAATCACAGTGAATCGACCAAACCACGAATCCCCAATAGATTTTTGCGAAATAATCTCATATATGTTTTTCCCACCTGGGCACCTCCCTGAGTTCAGCCCTGGAATAATCACAGTGCATTGACCACAGTACAGTTCTGTCGTGTAGATTATTCCAACTTTCCCGAGCATTGCACTCAACCACACGAGCACTCAACCGGTCGAGCAAACCAGTGCTAGTACTGCCCTGCTAGATTGCACATTTAAAATAGGTAGTTTTATTTTTTAATGATATGTCTGCCGCTGCTGATCAAGTAGGTAGTAATTAAGGGCTGGCAATTAAACGATTAAGTAATAGAGCGGTATCGTTTGCTAGTTGATTCTGATGCGGAAAGACGCGTTATAGACACGTTTAATGTCTAAATAACCGTTTGGCGTGATTTTGACCATTCATCAAGTAGTTTGGGTACAATTAGTTAGCTAATAATAAATGATATACATGCCAACAGCTTGTACCAACTGTGCTAGGAGCCTATTCTTATAAGTTCAGAGACGCAAAACCTTCTGACCCGACATCTGAAAGTCACAATCAGAATAAGAAAGAGAGACGATGTTCAAAATCAATGTATTACTTACTTATTTTAAAATTAGAACTCATTCATAATGCTGATAAAAAAATACCTTTCTATAGGTTCCTATTACCAACTCAACAATCTTTGGAACATTTCTAGAGATTATTCTTTTTACAGTAGGTACGAGAACTTGCTTGTGTTTGATGTTTAAAGAAAATTTCATAACCCTTCAACGCTGACTAAGTGCTGTTTGTACTCGTACCCTAAAAAAAAACACAACAAGTCGATGTATTGTTAAAACTAGGTGTGTTAAGGTCATCTAAGTCAGTAAAATAATGCTCGGGTTTTTTACCAGTGCAGGATTGTGCAAGATGCGACCTAAATAAATATTGAACTTTCGTTCGGTAATTGCAGCTGGGAAATTCCCACTATCATAATTATTTAACTGAAGGTTTTTATTTAGAAAACGATAACTTTTATCAGCATAAAAAATAAAAAGTTTTTATAAAAAGAGGATTAACTATGATTGTAGTTGATTTATTTTTAAAAAGTTTTTTTCTAATCGCCTAATTATTTCAAAAGGTATTTTACTGACACCACTATTGCAAAGGAGTACCGTGTTCTTCAGTTAATGGGTTATGGAGGTCAGGTAGGCAACCGCTCCACGTAAAATACTGGTATACAGCTGGATCGGGTTTGACAGGAAGCCGATCCCAATATAGTTGGAAAAAGGCTGGTGGTTAAGATGAGTTATTTCAAAAAGTAATAAATAAATCAAACGGATTCAAGGCCAAGTGAGAACAGTGATCAATTGTGTGAGATGACGTAACGTGATAACGAATCGGTCATTATTGCATTATGAAGCTACTGTCAATGGAAATATTAGGAGCAACTCGTCGGATTTGGATGCGGTTTATATAGTATAAGTATAAACTTAAGTACTAATAACTACTATAGTTTATACTTAGAGATATTATTATAGTCTTTTCTGGTAGGTAATAAGAAGAGCAGTGATGGTATTTTAAGACTTTCATTAAAATCAGATTGAAATCTCAGATGAGGAAAATGTAGAACATACATGGCAACTGTCTTCCACCTTTGTCTAACCCTTTATTCAGGCGTTATGTTGTATCATGAGGAACATAATATCAAATTGAAAATCAATTATCTTCTTCATTTGCGACCGCAAGTTAAGTCTTTTGCTCAGGTCTTTTGCATGGATTTTCCGTTTACCTAAATAGGAAAGTATTCTATTAAAAATATTTAATAATCATATCTAATAATATGTCTCGGAGCAGAAAGATCCGCTTGGAAAGTAGGTCGATTTAAATTGCATTACTTATTATTTATTTATTCGCTAGACACAATAAATCTAGATATTAAATTAAACCACAGTCAGGTTACATAACTTAGATTTTTAATCACAGTCTCAGAACAATTGGAATTTTATTGCTACTTTATTAATTTTATTAGGTACTCACTTGTTAACTGCCAACAAACGTTTGTTTACGTACATAAGTTATCAAAAAACAGTTTCACAAAAGGTCATTAAACAAATCGTTTTATAATAATTTCTCGTCGGAAAATTTTATTTGGATAGGCAATACGCATTAAGGATATGCAAACTATAGATCGCTACGGCAAGTGAACAGAAATCCGGATTGTGTATTTTTTTTTCTTATTTATTAGGCAGAACGTTTCAGCGCCGCGGTCAGTTTAGCTCGAGACGGTTTCCCGCGCAGTGATCTGTCATCCACTTTGACAGCGGTTTCGGCGGGAAAGCATTTCTTTACCCTACGTCGCGTATCGAATAGATGCAGTTGCGCTTTACGATCCAGTTACTTTCTTACATGCACCGCGTTCAAGGTTTTTAACACACGTCTGTTCGGTTATTTTCATTTAATTCTCGGTATTGTGTGAAACTGGTTAAGTAAATGTCATTTGGAAGTGGAAAAATGGACAAAGAAAAGTGTTGTTATGATAATTCAGCGTTTGTGTTGACTGAGAAGAATGTTTGGATGCAAAATGAGGTAGGTAACTATGGCAATTTTTCAAAGATTATAAGAATTGGTGTTAGAAAAATGATGACAGAAAAATATTGAGTATGTGCGGATAATTATATTAAAAAAATATATAATACAGCGACTCACTTTTAGGTTTATTTATGCCACCAACCAAAACCAGCTAAAACTTAATCGGTATATTCAAAATCACTCGGCTGACCATAAACAATACTGCAACAATTTAAATTAAAATTTTAGCAACGCCAGGATGTTCTGATTAAATTCTTTTAGCCTTGTGAGTAACCGACTTACCGAGGCGTAACCACTTCTACTTATATTTAATCAAATCTTATACCTAAGTGCAGGAGCTCGTGGCTACATAATAACAGCCGCACGGGTCGATCTTCAAGGTCATAAGGTTAAGCAATGGTTTCCGGGGTCGGTATGTGGAAGGGTGACCATCTTAACATACCGAGACTCGAGACACCGTGGCTCGGAAAGCCGTTGATCCCGGCTGTCATTTGTAGATCTTTGGCAGTCGTTACGGATTTTCAGAAGCCAAGAGATCTGACACCGTGTTACCCAGCTCCTGGGTTGTGAAGGTCAGACAGGCAGTTGCTCCACTTAAAATACTGGTATTCAGCTGAATCCGTTTTGACTGGAAGCCGACCCCAATACAGGAGTGAATCTCTGCTTGCGTCTGTGTTTCCGAACGCAGACAACCTTAATCTCTTCAAAATTAGAGTGAACAGGCTTCTTCTGGGTAAGCTCGCTTCATCGTCGACTTTGTCTCTGTTATCTATGACCTAGACTAGAGTCAAGAGTAAAACCATCTAAAAAAAATAACATAAAAAAGGTGGGAAAAGGTTAGCCAGATGGTGGCCTAAGTGCATGTAAATTAAACTGTTAATTTCCTACATAGTTTATGTTAGAACGTTGTGCCTTGGTGGCACAATGAGCCCCTTTGTTGCTATTATCGCCATCTTAGATCGCCATAACCATAAAAGCGTGTTTATTATGATTGCTACTTCCACTGGTGTTTTTTTTTTGCATAATATGATAAGAGATTCAGAAACTGCAACATAACTGCTGTAAAGTGTTTTTATGTTTTTATCAATGATAAAAACAACAAAAAAAACTACAAGTTTAAGATATTCAAATATTCATGTCATAAATTTGCAAAGGTAGGTACAATGAGACCCATGTGTTTAATAAAACTTCTTGTATTATAAATATAAATTGCGTTTTCTACGGAATTAAAATCAGTCTGTTTTTGCTCTTAACTGATATCTAAGTACTAGTTTTTCGCCCGCGACTTCGTCCGCGCGGATTTAGTAGGTACTCCACTCCACAAACGTCAACGCTCCTTCTTTTCCTTTTGGAAAATTAAGCACAACGATTTTCATTGATTACCCAACCATTTCTGCTGCTGATTCTGTGGTCTAAGGATCAGCGCAACTGTTCGCCCCGTCCACCCCGTCAGGGGTTGATTTTGCAAAAAATATTAGATCTGTTTGAATAATCCGACTTAGTAAGTTCATACTAACTTCCACGTAAATTGAAGCAAGCAATAATGTCCTCCCCTAAAAACTTCACCATCCCTTTTCGCCCCTTTAGGGGTATATTTTCGAAAAATCTAAACACTTCTTATATTCTTATTTTTTTATCGAAATCATTGATGCCGTGTTTCAACTTCATTGGACCAAGCATTAAGATTCTCTTCATGTCGCTCAAACCGCAACATTTTTCTGACATACTGCATTTTTATACCAACCATGCCATGATTCAATTTGAATAATTTAAAGTGTTATTTACATTTACAATCAACCTTAATTAACAAACCATTTAAATGGATAAGGATTAATATCATGATACCATAATCACCAGTATTCCATTCCATCCTGGTTTTGATTGAATAATTTGAGAAAAAAGCGGCCATTGTATCTTAACCATATTAGTTAGACATATACCCTCGCGGATTTGTTATAGGTAATAATAAGTACTTTAATCATGAAGTACATTATTTGTATATATATATATATGATCAATAGTTTTCAGCACACGCCAAATAATGAATTTATGAGGCAAAATTTTGCTACTTTGAGTTAGTTACGTTATTGTAATTTTCGTAGGGATCTCTATTTTTTTCCTATGTTATATATAGCCTATGTTTTAAGTTAATAATGTAGCTTCATAATGGAGAAAGAATTTTTAAAATCGTTTGAATAGTTTTCAAGCCAAATCGTAACAAATAAATCTTTCCTCTTTATAACATTAGTTTAGATTACCTACATTTGTTTATTAATATCAAGAGAAGTTTTCCAATGCTACAAAAATACATTAGGTAGATTAGTGGGTTAATGAATGTAGTTAACGATATCAAGGCTCTAGAATTTTAAAGTTGAGTTAAACAGTTAACAAAACGCAAACAACATAGTTTTCATCGCTACGGTCGAGTAATTCCTTCTACATTGAACAATTTTGTTTATTTCTTGCGATAATTTCTTACTATTCGTGCTTAGAGCGGGTTTCTCCTTTTGATTGGAGACTGCATTATTCAATATAGTGCTAGATTGTGACCCCGATACGCTCGTCAATTACTCCCATGGGAGACACGCGATACCTGGGTAGTGAAAATGCTACCGTCGATTATTAGACTGATTTCTAAATTAATTTATCGTGTGAAAAATCTTAAACCGTACCACATTAAAATCCAATTAACTCAGGAATTTTACAAAATAATCTCAAGTGGTTAGTTAATTACACACAAACAAACAAATATATTACTAAAAATATAAGGAAAACACGAATTGAGAACGTCCTTCTTTTATGGAAGTCGTTTAAAAATAAGGAAACCATAGCAAAGAGTAAATTTTAGGATCTATAAATTCATATCGCATAACTTATCTACATTCTGTTTTTGTAAATCCAATGGAAGATTTGAAAAATGAACAGTAAAATCATTAATTTTAACATCCAATTCCAATTCGGGAATCGTGTTTCGGGAACAGGGTTAAATACTGTTCATTATAAAAGTGATTTTATTTATGGCCAACCTAGATTTCGATCTAGTTCATTTTATATTCTGCAGTAGTCTAGATTGTGTAGGCTGTCTTGTAAAAGTATCATAATATAATTAATAGGTATTCTAGGTATCCTAGATAAAAGGCTTGTAAACGTGCTTTATTAAAGTTTATTACTAGATCAGTCTCTGGCATTGAATCATGAAAGCCAATGTCATTAGGCTAGGGGCTGCAGAAAGTTGCGGAATTTGTTCGAAACAGTCACCGCGACCCTGGAGCGCAGAGGGCTTTAGAAGGAACACGGATGGGTTTTAGTCAGTAAGAGTCTGACACGCCCTTCCGCTCCACCCAGAGCGGAAGAAGTCATTGGCTGCGGAAAACTGACACCAGTATTGTCAAGGGGAATCGTGTTACCCAGTTACTCAGTTAAGGAGACAGTCGCTCAATTTAAAACACTGGTATTCAGCAGCGTTCGGTTAGACTGGTACCTGACCCCAAAATAGTCGGGAAAAGACAGTGCAGTTACATTGAAATGGTAGATAACTAGTTACTACAAGAAGTTAACTAAGCATTGTTAGAAATATCTAATTAATATAATAAAGCTGAAGATTTTGTTTGTTTAAACGCGCTTATCTCTGGAACTTCCTGTCGGATTTAGGGAATTCTTTTTGTATATGATAGCCACATTTATGAGAAATTCTATAGGCTATACGGGAAAGGGAAATTCCTACGGAAACGGGAAAAAACGGGATATGCGCGTACGAGGTCGCATGCAAAAGCTAGTGAAGAAATACTACCTACTATTTTAATATAAAGGTAATATAAGCATTATCATTTCTCTAAAAACCTACCTATAAGAGAGAGTTTGAGAAGGTTATCTGATTCTGTAGTCAAACATTATTTAATTACTGAATTTATTTCATCGTCAAATTATTGCAACTGTTTCCATGTGTCATTTAAATTGCTCTTAATCAACTGCACTTTGAATCTATATTTAAAACACGCAGTTACGTACATACTTAACGAATAAAGTAGCACCCACGTCATACTGACTACTAAAAGACAACTCCCCTATCTTTTTGTACATGATAAACTTAACTATCCCACGGGAACATCTGAGACCACTGTTATTAGCGGCCTGTCGTGTTCTTGTTTCAAAATTAATGCGCATGTGACGCAGTCTCGACAGCTAACGACTTCAATATGGGCTCGTATAAAGAGGATGCACTGTCTTGTTAGGAGGCAGACGTCATTCAAGTATTCGTTAACAAGTTTGACTTGCTTTATTTGGAGAATTTAATGATTATCAAATTACTTAACAGGGATAAAATGTTGCAAAATCATTGGCTGCCAGCCAGAAAAGTTGGGATCTCTTGAACAACTTTTTGCAAGCACAGCAAGCAAGCTGTTGATAATGCGACTTTATTGCACCGATCTAAGAGTTGGCATTTGATTATTTATTTATACAATGTGTAACATAATAAACGCAATGCCTCTTAAGGTAATTGTACCTACTCATCATTATGAACAACTTTTACCATGGGGCCAACACCGAAATCGCGAAAAAAAAATCGACTCCCCCATATTTCCGTGCACAAAATGTACTGACAAGCTGATTATTTTTTTGGCCCATAGTAAAAGTTGTTCATAATGATGAGTACAATGACCGCTTAAAAGGTATTGCTTTAATTCTGAAGGGCGTGTCAGACTCTTACTGACTAAAACCCATCCGTGTTCCTTCTAAAGCCCTTTGCGTTCCAGGGCCGCGGTGACTCTTTCGAACAAATTCCGCAACCCTGGCAGACTCTCAAATCTCGATTACTTACCAACTTAGTTTCTGCTCAAATCTGATAGAATCTGCAATGTTTAATAGTGAAAATTAAATAGAAATTCCAGGTACTAGGATCCCATAAATTCTAGTGAACGCTTCGAGCTAGCAAGTATCAACTGATCGTTAAAAGTTGTAAATGAGATCAGCGCGGCTAATTTTACCGTCAAGAGATAACTTTAACTAGGTACAATCTACAACTAACTAGGTACTTAGTCTCTCTTTTTTAATGCATTCAACTAGTGACGTAGTCTGCTTTTAGAACATCGTTATTTGGTCCTTGGACACTTACGGCTGGTCTCCATAACGAATCTACCTTTAATCAACTGTCAAATTAGCTACCAACAGTAGCTGAAACGTCATATTCGCCTTTTAAACATGACGTTTCAGCTACTGTGTTGGTAGCTAATTTGACAGTTGTTTTAATGTAGATAGGATGTTTAATCGGCCGTTATTCGATAACTGGTTTCTATTCTCGCTTTTAAAGTGAAGTGCTTTTCGGACTCGTGTGGAAAAATGCGGTGGCGGCCAAAATTTTTGAGAGTGTTGAAAAACTTATTACTAAATTCAGTATTTTCGGATAGGTGTAAAACTTCACGTACATAATTATTCTACTAAAATAATCATCTATAAAATCCGGTTCTCACTTACACTGTTCAATGAAGTCTGTGTGTTCTTTAGATTCTTTAAGTTGAACGTAAGAAGTGACTCAACCAGATGACTCCATTACAATTGTTTTGAAAAGGAAAACATTATTTTATTTAATGAGCTACAATTACTGTCACCTTTAATTACAGTAGCTACTGTATAGCTATGAACAGTTCTCTGAAGCAAACCGATTCTCATTTCGTCTCTTAGTTAAACCGCGGACAGACAGATAGACGGACATGGCGGAACTATAAGGGTTCCTTATTGACTACGGAACCCTTAAAAATCGTTTGTTACCTCTTTACTTTTCTTAATGACTGAACAGATTTGGATGAATCTTTTTTTATCACGGGAGTATGTTCTCTTGGGATAATAGGGATGATGCCTGAATTAAAAAAAAATGATTCTATTTAGTCCGTCAGTTAGATTATCGAAAAAAATTGGATACAAAAATTGACATCGTAACACCTATCTAAGAACATGCACCAATCAAACCAGAACCCATCACTGAAAACCGCATCAAAATCGGACAAGTAGTTTTGGAGATAAATGGCAACATTGGTTTGCTAAAACAAACATCCTCTCACCCCAAACGCATATACCGTCTCCGTACCGTCCTCGTGGGAAAAAAATATATAATATGTCAATTGCATCAAAATTCTCACAAACCGCGAAGTCCACGTTCAGTTGGCTAGCAGTTCGTAGTTATTGTTGGGAGTTTTGACACATAAAAAAGCATGCAAACTGCAATATATTGCGTTCCCAAACCTCAGTAACAGCTAGAGCACGGAAATATTAAATTCTAAAATTAAAGTTTCCAAAGTTTAAAGTTTTCGTGTTTTTGGTGTTAATAGTTTGATATTAGAGTAGGGGAAAAAAAACTTAACTTGGTCATAATTATTCTTGGCATTTCCCACCACCTCTTCACAAACACTTAAGATGATTATTAAAATTTTCCTTACATAAGTAATCATTTTAGAGCAATTACTTAAAACGTTTACATAGTGTTACTGTATGTACGTGTATCTAACATACTATAAATACAAAACATACATATTATAAGTGCAAAAGGGTGTCTGCATGTATGTCAAGATTTCACGTCTAACTATAAAACGAATTTTGATAACACTTGGTTAGGGATCGACTATTATTATAATAATAAATTCATATATTCAGGTAATTAACACCTATTGCACAGTAACATTAAAAACAAAAATACCCAAACATTAATTCTGACAACACAACAGAAATAATAATTTTAAAAAATGTCAAACAAATACATTACATTAAAATTCCCAAATGAAATTAAAAATAACAAATTAAATTTCTTTGATCTGCGAGGTAATTGTGAAACACACAGTCACCTGTTTGATCGCAATCCTGTTTTATTTTGTCTTTCAACATTCATTGCGTGTTTAACGTTATCGCGCTAAAGAATTTTTCAACATGAAGCAAAGGATTAGGAATTTCATTCAGGTGTGATTGACACTGCGATTTAGTGCGTTACGTTATTAGCAGAGGTCGAAATTAGGTTGAGTTATTTACAGTGATTTTATACAGCGAAAGAATAAAGTGGATATGCCTGAAACCCGAGATTAATTTTAAAGAGCAGAAAAATCCCGTGATTTATTAAATAAAAAAGTTATTTACTTTTACAAAATTTTCGTATTTATAAAAAAGGCGAAGTATAAGTATGAGAATTTGCGTAAGACTATTAATAATTTGTATTGTGAATTAAATACTAATAAAATTTCTGTGAGGTTTTTATTTTTATTATTTGTAATATTGTTGGCCAGACGGGATTGTCTTTTAGAAATCCCGGGAAGATCCATATTAATTTCAACATTTCGATGCAAGTACATAAATAACTCTACTTAATTCCGACCTCTGGTTATTAGGCTATTGAATTAAGACTAATGCTACTCATCATCCCGGTATTAAGTTTCCTTGGGGTAACAAAACTCTTTTCACGCAGGCGAAGTCGCGTAAAGAAGCCAGTGTTAGCATAAATATGTAGATACACTTATTTATATGATCACCTGTATACCGGTAGTTTTCCGTTTATTATTTACTTTTATGTTTATGTAAAACTCTATTGTTGTGTCTATCTGTGGCCTAGGTTACTGAGAGTGAGGTTATATTCTATTCAGTCGCTCTGAAAATGTATACCTACTTAAAATACTTGCTAAGTTATCTATTTTTCTGCATAAATTACAGAAACTATGAAAATAATAGATATTACAAGTATTACTCTAGCTCTAACCGGGCTACGCCCGCGTGATTAATTATAATGTTAATTTATTGGTGTCTTTCAGTTCACTTTGTTTAATTTTTCAAAAAGAAGTACAAACGAACATCAGGGACTTCAGGTAAGTACTATGAAGTAAACCTTAATGATTCCTGTATGATAAATGGATATCCTAAAAAAGGAACTATAAATATATAATATATATATTTGCGGCCTCATATAGCTTCGTCTCTCTCTTGCACCAGAATCATTAAAACGTCAAAATACGGCAACAGAACATTAATATTACTTTGGTAAAAAAAAAACTACATATATAGCTAAAGTAATTTGCCACTGATGGTTCCCAAATATAGCCTTAAATATTAACCTACATATTTAGTAAATCCTCTATTCATACATAGTCGTTTTTATGTATTTTTACTATTATCACGGTTAACAATAACTAGAGTTTTGTTAGCGGGGCAGTGCGAACGTTGACATGTTTTGGCCATCGTTCACACAATGGCCGACATTGGTCTAATTGACGGAAAATTATTGTTGAAATAATTCATGTTGTACGTAAAACAATTATGATAATGGATGTAGAGACAAAAAGTTGACAATACATTACATGTTTGTAGTAGGCTAAGGAAACTGTTCATATTTATACAACGTGTAACAGAATAAACGGGGTCATTGTACTCATAATTATGAACAATTTTTACTATGGGACCAACACTGAAATCGCGAAAAAGAAATCGATTTTTTTTAGTTGTTATGTAGGTACAGTGAGGAAATTGAGAAAACTCTATCTTAATTGAAATTATTAAAGTAAGCAGGTTGTACAGCCAGCAACAAAAATCGATAATAACTTTGATTTTATCTATCCATATTTTGAACAAAATATTTTGTTAAAACCGGCACAGAAATATAATTTTTCAAAATAATTAACCTTTTCATTAATATATGAAATACCAAAAAGCAGATATAAGAGTAGAATCAATTTATTTGATATCGCTTCTTTGCTATAATAATGAGATAAGTATGACAATTTTTTTTTTTTATGACAATTTTTTGAAAAAAATAATTTGGTCACGGCGGTTTTGCTTCAATAACGTGATTAGTCCGACAATTAATATTTTTTTGGTGCTATTTGGAAAAATTAAATTGGTCACGGCGCGGCGGCGGTTTCAATTATCAAATAAAAAAAAATTAACCGTCAGACTTTTCACGTTATTGAAGCAAAGGGGCGATATTATGTAAAAGTAACAGTATTAATCGATGTTTGCCGCCGACTGTACTATAAAAGACGAATTAAACTAAAGCATGGATATTAGGGATTAACGCATATAATGTCTACTTAATATTATGTACATTAATTTTTTTGCTTATCTTATATCCCGTGGTGTGGGGTGTCTTTGGATAGGTCGTTTACGATTTTTCCATCCAAGGATCCGTTTGCAAAATTTAAAGAGAGTGAGAGTTATAAAGTGCTAATTTTTGTTACAGTCAAGTGTCTCGCCCCTCTGTCAGCTAAAAGGTTGTTTTTGGATACGAGAAAAAAATCATGGTAGTAGCATAAATAACGAATTTAAAAGGAAAACTATCACAGCTGAGGAGATATATATTTTAAATCAGTACGCAGTGTGTGATAGACTGGCAGGTATTATACGTGGCCTGACATTTTAATTTGATTTTGATCACTTCAAGTATTTATTTTATTTTCCTCATTCTCTGAATGATTTACGCATAGAATAGTTACGCATTTTTATGTCTTTATCAAATATCTAAATACGTTTACACAAACAATTACACCCTAATTTCACTTAAACTTAAATCAAATCTAATTTAAAAATATTACAACAGGAACAAAAATTTAACATTTCACTTGGGTAGTGCTTTATCTTAATATACAATATTTCTTGTGTACGTGTGTATGTCACTGAACTCCTCCTAAACGGCTGGACCGGTGTTGATGAAATTTTTTGTGTGTGTTCAAGGGGATTCGAGAATGATTTAGATTCACAATTGGGCCCGGTAGGTGGCGCTGCAATCCATTTCTATAATTTTTCGTCAGACACAAAGCAAACGTTCGTACAGGACAACGTCTGTCGGGACTACTAGTAGGTATATATTATGTTTTAACATTTTTAACATATTTCATTCCAAAGTTATTAAAGAAAATGGATGAAATTGACCATTATTTTTTATTATTTGTTTTTATAGCGGCAAAAGAAATACATACTGTGTGACCTATCCTATTACCGTTCTTGAGATACAGCCCGCTGACAGACAGACGGATGTACGGGGTTCCTAACTTTCTAGTAATAGCCAGACACAGTAACTTTCGCATTGATAATATTACTATAGTAGATGACAGTTCTAAGGAAGAATAGTTAGTAATAAGTAATTATTACTAACCAGTACTTTAGGTAGGTACTTTTACTCAACACTCTTGCTTCGCAGCTTAGTGAGCAATAACCACAGAAACCCACCTCTTAGCTTCGTCACACCAAGGACAAAGGTCACTATTCTACATCATCAATAGAAACTTGTAAACACTGAAATACGTGTGTAATGACACACCCTTATTACTTGCATCAATAGTGAGTTGCCTGGGTTAAAAATATATGATTCCATATAGTCCGTCTGTTAGATTTTCGAAAAATATTGGATACGTGTTTTTTTATTATCAAATCAATTAATAATTACTACCACTGAAAAGTGAAAAATAAAAAACTTGCTTACAAAAAAATATAACCGACGTCCAAATAAAAAAAAAAATTACAAAGTATAAAACAACTTTAATTTCGGAAGTCGGTGTTAAAATACGAAGAAGCAACCAAAAACACCGACTTCCGAAATTTTAGTGGTACGTATTTGTAAAAAAGTTTTCGGTCTGCAAACTTGCCTCCAAACTAAAATAGATTCTAATTTTTTTTACCCGTATGTTGGTAGCTAATTTGAAAATTGGTTAAAGGTAGATACGCTATTGAAACCAGCCATTAAACATTGTCATTATCAGTTTGTATACTTAGTAAGTAAATTGATAAAAAGGTAAGTTTCAATTAGCTTTAGTTGCAGGCTATTAAGAGAAATGTTAAAAAGATCGATGTCTGTAAATTCTCTATTATAATTATTGTTTGTGGAACGGTATAAAAATGACTTACTTTTTTTAAAATTTAAAATGGATTTGCTCTTGACTCTAGTCTAGGTCATAGATGACAGAGACAAAGTCGACGGTGGAGCGAGCTTAACCAGAAGAAGCCAGTTCACTCTAATTTTGAAGAGATTAGGGTTGTATGCGTTCGGAAACAAAGACGCAGGCAGAGAGTTCCACTCCTTTGCTGTGCGCATTATAAAAGACGTTTGGAAACGTTTAAACTTATGATTGTCACAACTAATAGTCACTATGTTAGATGCACAGCTGCTGTGAAAGCAAACAGAAATCTTACTTACACAAACATATATATCTAAGTTACTAGGAACGAGTGGAGAGTAAACTTAGCTCTTCAAACACATCGATATTGTTGATCAGCTCGTCAATCATGAACTAATGGGAACTTGCCACTAATTACTTAGCTAATCATCAGTCGACATGATTGTATTTGCTGATCAATTATCTCAGTACCTAAGTAGGTAATAAGACCAGAAAATTGCAAACGCCGTAAGATTGTAAAAATCGCGTGAAATTGTAAACTTTTTTTTTAATAAGACTTATTGGAATTGGGATTCCCAATTATTATTATATTTATAACTAGATTTATTAGTATAAATCTAGTGTGGTTCTGTATGGTGTGGGACGTAAAAGAATAGCACCATACCATCACTTCCCGTGGGTGTCGTAAGAGGCAACTAAGGGACTTACCGTGTTGAGAAAATCCCCTTCATGCGATCTCAGTTTTAGGCTTTCCATTATAAAAAACCATTTAATATTGTTCTTTCCTACCATCTGAAGTTAAACAAACCTTGATTCCTCGTCAAAACAATAAAGTCTCGTGCGTACCACATACCTGACAATCCTGACATACCGCGCAATACTTTGAAAACGTGTACAAAGTACATTGCATGACGTCACGTTGCGCCCACAGCTCTGCGCGCGCGCTGGCCTTGACATAGACATTGCGACAATGCGACTGCGCGACAGGACTGGTTCATGGACGTGTGACAATGAAAGGATTGTATGTTGATATTTTGTAGGAAGAAGTTGAAGGAAAACCATACATACAATGCGGAGACATCAATACTACAATAAATGAAGACACTGGCAATACTGGTTCATAGGAATATTTAGAAACTATTATAAATCCTGTCACCGAATATAAAATAAACTTTCCCATTGCATAAAACGTCAAAAAAATTCAACTTGTCAAGGATAGTGACAACTATTCGACGACTACTAGACGAAATATTCCAAGCAGTTTGTTGCAGTTAGTTACATCAAATCTGTGATAAAAGCCAACATGTTCGTATGAACTACTTAGTATTGCCAGTGTTTTGATTTATTGTCGTATTTTCGTTTCCACTCGGTACTTAGTTCATTCAATTGAGAATTGAATGAACTACGGACTGAACTGACTGACAGACAACGCACAGCCGAAACTACTGGTCGTAGAAAGCTGAAATTTGGCATGTAGGTGTAGGTTCCTTGGAGAGTGTAGGGGAGCTAAGAGAGATTTTTCCGAAATTCGATACGTTGATTGGTAGAGAATGCCTTGAACCTTCCTAGGCCCCTAGGTCTCTGTCAATCAACGTTTAGGTTTCTGGTTCTCAAATTGGAGTTAAACTAATCAAGCCTGATGGTTTCAAAGTACAGTCAGTCACACCAGCTTAATGAGAGAGCGAGAAACTTTCCGCAAAACTCTTCCTACCAAGTGCAATGGATGCACAAGCTACAAAAATCTGTCAAAGGGGGATGCCAAGCCGCCATAGTGATTTAGGCCCTGAGTGCCTACAAGTAACATCGAATGCTTTGGGACTTCTATAAACAAAAGGACAAATAAATAAAGTACAATATGTGTAAATGTCAAATCAATGTTTTGCAACAAAGCTTAATTTTTTCCCGGATTTTAAATTGGCAACCTAGCAAATGTCTGTTTATTTTTTATTTTATTTTTTATTTAATATGGGTTTGCTCTTGACTCTAGTCTAGGTCATAGATGACAGAGACAAAGTCGACGATGGAGCGAGCTTACCCAGAAGAAGCCTGTTCACTCTAATTTTGAAGAGATTAGGGTTGTATGCGTTCGGAAACACAGACGCAGGCAGAGAGTTCCACTCCTTTGCTGTGCGCATTATAAAAGACGTTTGGAAACGTTTAGTGCGAATTGGTGGAATAGCAACAAGGTAGGGATGGTAACTTGCAGTGCGTCTAGATGTCCGATGGTAGAAGGGGGCCGGTGGGATGAGATCGTGGAGTTCCTGGACACTCTCCCCGAAGTACAATCTGTAGAAGACCGACAAGCAGGCAACCTTGCGGCGATGAGCCGTAATTTCGTTGTATCGTTTCAATATTTATTATTTATTAAAAAATGTTACTGACTTGTATCGCGTCGTGAATAGAAGAGTTAATTACGTAAAATTTACATATTTTTTTTACTAAATTAAATTTCTTGGGCATGGCAAGGCCTAAAATCGGCATTCCCCTTTCTTTAACAGATTTTCAACATTATCGCTAGAGTATTAGGTTCAGGGTTGAAGAGAACCGCTTATCTTGGTATGGTCATGTGAAGAAGAGGGATGAAATGCACGTTACTAAAGAGTAATGAATATAAATGTGGATGGATGGACAGGGAGAGGGAGGCCAAAGAACAGATGGATGGATTGTGTTAGGAGTGATATGAAAGAAAAGGGAGTTAGTGATAGCGTGACGGTTGACAGGACAGAATGGAAGAAAAAAACGTGTTGCGCCGACCCCAAGTAACATGGGATAAGGGCAGGAAGATGATGATTAGGTTCAAGGTTGATTGGGAAAATTTGACAGCTTCGGGTAGCTTGATGTGCTGGCGTCTGTACTGAAATGTTAATTGAATTGATTTTTTTGTGGAATAAATTACCTACATGTCAGTCCCAGTTAACAAAAGATGTGAACATTCTTTCTAAGGAGGTGACCAATGTTTACACCAGGCCTTGTTGATTTAAATAATTTTTATAGTTTCCAATTTTGTAATATCACGTATTACGCAAAAAAATAAATAGATACCTAATAATACAAATCTAATATTTACAACCTTTGTAAAACGACCAACCGGAAGCTACTCGAGAAAAAAATAAAGATTTCCGTTACATACTTTATTTCCTACTTTTTGTGTAAACTGTATCAACTTTACTGTCAAGTACAGTAAAGGTGATACAGTTTCCCTATTTACACTGTATGCGTACATGTACAAAAATAAACTATTCAGGTTTTTATTTGGAATCGAAAAAAAATAAAATAAAGTATCGGTTAAAACGTAGCCGGTTTATAAGACGTAAACTGATGACTTCTTCTACTGTTAACAGCTATTTATACTGTGGCTATTAGCACTTTTTAACTAATTATGATTGGCTAAAAATAATGAGATCTAGCCTTTAACATTATAATAATTTTTAGTTTGCTAAGTTTTCACTATAACCTAGTATTAGCTTTGGCCCGCGACTTCGTCCGCGTGGAATAGTTACTTTGGGCAGCCATTTTTATTTTTCAAATACGCTTATACATGTGTTTATACAAAGGTTCATGATTTTATCTTCAAGAAAGATAGATTCCCATACAAACCTTCACCCCCCTTTTCGCCCCCCTAAAAGGATGATTTCTGGGATAAAAACCTATGTCCTTTCCCGGGACTCAAACTATCTTTTACCAAATTTCATCTAAATCGGTTCAGCGGTTTAAGCGTGAAGAGGCAACAGACAGACACACTTTCGCATTTATGATATTATAAGTATGAATTTCTAGAAGTACCTGAGACTCAGTAGGTACACAAACTAAAATACCTACCATACGAAGTTTGTTGACTACATTCAATATGAGTAACATAGCAGATTAACAACGACGCAAAACTGATTTCAAAACAATGTGATAACTAACTCGTTAATACTCGTTTTGCCAAGTATTAAAATACAATACCACCGTCAAAATATATATTATGATAGCCTACTAATATTATAAACTCGAAAGTTTGTAAGTATGGATGAATGGATGGATGTTTGTTACTCTTTCACGCAAAAACTACTGAATGGATTTTGATGAAATTTGGCACAGTGGTAGATTATAGATTAGATATAGATTAGAATAACACATAGGATACTTTTTATTTATCCCGGGAATATGTTCCCTTGGGATAGTTTTCGACAATCACGCGGGCGGAGCCGCGGGCGGCAACTAGTAATAGATATTTATACTGTGACAATACACAACAAAACTAATGATGTTATCGAGGTTCAAATTTAAATTAAATTGTGGTTTTTACCCAACTACCCCAGAAGGGGGGTAATGTTTTTATCAAGGTTTAATAAGACTTTCTTGTCTGTTCCCATACATATACATACCTATTTTAGACCAAGTTTATCGGCTACCCGCGACCCTCACCAGGTCATGGGTCCACCTTGTGGGAGGCCTTCCAACGCTCCTTCCAACGCTGCGTCTTCAGGTACGCGGTCGCCATTCCAGAACATTTCCTACCCAACAATTGGCACAAATTAAAATATATCAAGGGAGTTGTCAAGGCTTCCTTTGCTTTAAATAGGAATTAGAAAAAAACTGGCTCCAATACCAGCTCTCGCGATAATCGTTTTATACTTCGCAATTTCAATATTTCTCTTAATTTTAAAATAAATAGTTTTGAAGATATTCACGAAATTAGACGAGTGACCATTCCCTTATCTCCGAAGCTACTGGGCCTAAAATTTTGAAAAACCTGTAGATTAAAGGAAAACTTATAAGAAGTCTGTAGTGTTAACATGACATGTTACAAAAATGAAATTCGTTCGGAACCCTTTGCACGCGAGTCCGACTCGCACTTGGCCAGTTTTTTTCGTTTGATTCTAAGATTAGCTCTTCTGGACCTGCGACTTCGTACGCACATATCCTGCTTTTTCCCAATTCCCATTCCCAAGGATTTTCCAAATTCGCTTTACAGTTCCATAGATTAGCGCGTTCATCCAAACAAACATACTCTTCAGTCCTTAT
The DNA here is from genome assembly GCA_002192655.3 of Mamestra configurata. Lineage (NCBI taxonomy): Eukaryota > Metazoa > Arthropoda > Insecta > Lepidoptera > Noctuidae > Mamestra > Mamestra configurata. The sequence goes on from NDFZ01005323.1 coordinate 487,687, forward strand.
TATATCAGTATATATCTATCATTTGATCGATGCTCCAATAGGTCCTTAATTCCCTACTACTTGCTGATATTTTGCCTTGGGCATCTCAGAAGGAGTCACGTTGAATCCGACCGTTTAAAACATCACAACACCCATAATTTATGCATAAATAGTGACAGATTACAGTAACAATTTTCCGCCATTTATTTTATGTTACTGTTGTGATGTGCATCCATTATAATGTATACAGTTTATAATTGATATGTTAATTGTTTGTGTGCACCTCAGTTTAAATTATTCATTTTGTTTTTTATTCTTTTCAATCATGATCGTGAGTCAACAGTCAACGAAATCTTTTTTATTTATTTTCTGAATTTGCGGCGATTTATTGGTAAATCGTTACTTAACTTTTTTATTATTTACAATCTACTCGATTCCTTTTACTCAATTAATGAATTTGACGTTTGTTGTCCAAAAAAAATTCACCCACACCCGGATAAAATACATAGGTACTTCATTTTAACACGACCAATCAAACATTCAATAAAATAAAACTTGCCCACATTAGATAGACCATAAACATACAACTCTACCACATACATATGTACTTGCATAGTCCAATTACCATAACAATCATTAAGAGGTCGCAACACAATATTTACCTACAAATGGTTCTTTAATATCTTATATCTTTCTAACAAGAAAAAAGAGTACCTACCTTTTATTATATTACTTATTAGCTTTTGCCTGCGACTTCGTACGAGCATATCCCGTTCCCGTAGGAATTTCCCGTATAGCCTATAGCATTGCTCATGAATGTGGCTATCATATGCAAAAAGAATTTTCTAAATCCGATTGGTAGTTCCAGAGATTAGCGCGTTCAAACAAACAAACTCTTAGCTTTATTATATTAGTATTTAGATAGATTAATAACCTGTAGCACATTTGCTACAGTTATTAATATTAGAAAACACATAGATTGGATATTTTTATCCTCGATTTGAGATTATAAAACGACGAAGACAGGTAACCCGTTCTTTATTAAAAAACTGGATTTCTGAAGTGTGTATACAAACGGGTTTGGTTTAATTTTTCCAATTGACCTACACAATGTCTCCTACGAGACAAAAATAGAAAGACGTCATTTCGAATATTTATACTATTCAAAAGGTCAATATTTTTGTTAACAACTCTACATAAATGATGAATCTAATTTACTGTTTACATTAAACACTTCCTTTACATTCCAATATGTAATTAACTTCGAAATAGTTAGGTTAGGTTAGAAGAAGAAACTATCTAGGTATATACACTAGAAATAAAAACTCCTAACTAAATTAACCCTAAAATATGGCGACAAAAGATTCATCCGCATCGCTGTCGACTGGAAGTTATTTATATGGAAGGCAATTATTCTTTGACCAAGGTAAGATCCAGGAACTATCTATTTCGAAGTTCATTTATTTCGTTGTGCGTACAGTTCAGGAATGAAATTTCCTACCGGAGTCTGTGTTTCCTGATTGCTACAACCTGTGGTCTTTAAGAAGCGTGCTCCAACGTCGAACTCATTATCGCACCTACCGTCAGCTGAGATTGTAGTCAGCTGTTGTGAGCAAATCAATAATATTAAAAAAAAACTTTATCCTCAAAGAAAAGTGCTTTCAAATAACGGTCCGAGTTTATGACGTAGTTAACTAAGGCTGGGATTTCTAGGAAATCAAAACAAATGCGTAATATCGTGTTTTCCTTTAGCAACTACGTAATCGACAAGGAAAATTGATGATATACCTGGCGTATGCCCAGTAATCGAAATTCGATTGACATGGTCGGAATCACGTAGCATTGGCCACTCGGTTTGGGAGTTCCGTTTCCTAGTTTGTTGATAATATAGGATTCGTGCATCCAAATCTGCCAAGTACCAGTAATGTATTGTGAATGTGAGGACTCTGTAGATCGCCATATTAAGGTTTCATTTAAGTTAGTCTGAAAGTTTGAGTTATTTATGCGGCCTACCCAAATGTCCTTACTTTGGTATTGTTCGTAAAATCGTTGAGCTCCTTAAAGTTCTAAGTTTGAGCTACACGATTACTGACAAATGCTTGCACTGTCTAGACAGGTCCATTCAAATCAGTTTTGAATCATATTTTGTTCAACATACAGCCTGACACTGACTTGCAAATTGCAAAAAAATAAGAAAATTTGAATTTCGCGGGCTACCCTGGCGCTTCCACCTTAACAAGTCACAGTAAGAGTTCATGTTCAGATAATAAATAGTTCACTTTACATGGTTTGGAGCTGTGCTACACATGTGGCTTGAAAACTGAAGGTCTTCCCTAACTGCTAGACTTGGATAAGGCAGACAGTACTTCTGTACTACCTCCTGGTCACAGGCGCGACCGAGGGGTTCTCCCCTTGGTTGCGCCTGTGACCAGGAGGCCAGTTCACTTCAAACATACAATTTCACGCTAACATGTTGGTACCTACTTACTGCAGTACCAAAATACAAAGCGCGAGCGATTAGAGCGATTTTCCTCAATCGACTGCTAAGTTATGCTTATTTTTGTTTAGTCGACTATAAGCAGGTTAATTTTAGCATTTATTTTTGTTTGTTTTAATAACTGAACAGCTTAACTTAGCTCAGTAAAAAGCTAACAGTTCTTACGTTATCCTTGTATGAGAAGATATTTGATTTGCCCTCTTACGTTAAAGGTAAAACCAACGTTCTTAGTTACTTTACCCTGCACTTTCCTCTTATACTTCGTTCGCACTTAGGTCATTTTATTACTGGCCATAAATTGTTATAGTTTACACGTTGTTTTAAAGTGTAAACTGACGAAACTATGTAACAAATTTTAGCTAATAAGTTTTTCAAATAAACACTAATTAAAGTAAATATTAGTTTTTGATTGGAAAAAACCTTTTACACACATGTTTAATGTTACTTGTTGCAAAATTATGAAACCAGATTATCTATAAATGTTCTATTGAATAGCTTTTGCCCGCGACTTTGTACGTGTATATCCCGTTTTTTCCCGTTCCCGTAGGAATTTTCCGTTTCCGCATAGCCTACCCATGAATTTGACTATCATATACAAAAATATTTTTTCAAATCCACCTGGTAGTTCTAGAGGTTAACGCGTTCAAACAAACACACTCTTCAGCTTTTCTATACATAGTATGGATAAGTTCGAGTTTACCACTATCTGGTATCACTTGATGGTTATTCACTTTAAACTTACGGCCCGTTTCAATAACGTATCTACCTTTAACCAACTGTCAAATTAGCTACCAACAGTAGCTGAAATGTCAATTTTGCCTTTGTAATATGAGTTTTGGTTACGTTATTGAAACTGGCCGTTAAAGCCCCCCGTAAGAAAAATCTATTTACAGTTACTTTTTGAAAGGTGGCAGTAGACTCCAGATTATTTTATTAATTATTTTCTACAATCTAAGAAGTCTCTAAAATCCTTTCTTGAAGATGATTATTGTTATCACCGCACAGAAGGATGCTACAAAAAAAAACATTTAAACCTGTTTGATAATTCCAAAATGTCGAGACAATTTACGAGACAATTTACTAGAATAATATCTTGCATATATTAACCAAGTAAAGGTAACTAAGTAATTAAGTATGTGAATATTTGCGAATTTCGTTATTAATCTAGCCAAACCAGCTTTGCGTCGACTGGCCAAGCTCATACTTTGCTACGAATAAACTTGCTGCTCAAGGAAAATGACGAGATATCCCTGAGAGGATATATACGACGAAAAATGTTTGAAGGAAATCAGTGCAACGCAGTCAGCCTTCACGAAAAGGAAGGCCGGAATGACTTTTTGAATTTCGAATTTAATTTTTTTAATCTGACAATCCATTCGTTATTTAGTTTGTGGTTCATTTGTGTTTTGTGTTTGAATTTGGAAGTTGAACATTTTGTTACATTTTGAGAAAAAAATAAAAAATGGTGGTCGATGGTGTTGTGTTGGTGTCGTTGAAAAGGCTATCGTCTTATTATAATGGGGTATGTACAAAGACTATGTGGTTATATACTCTATGGGTATGTACCTACTTACTGTTGATTAATGATTCGTAAGTTCCTTTATTGCTTAACTGCATCAAACTGCTTGAAAAGCGACTTATTTGGAACTTTTCACTCGTTTTCGATTGTTTCTTTATTGAATATCAGATAGGCTGCACCGTTGCACCGGTTTTTTTAATAATATTGTTGCTTGAAGAAACCATACCGGTTTTTTACACCTCCTATTAGCGTCACTTTTATGATTAGCGAAAATTCGCTAATTGATCACCGAAATAAATAAAACTGGTTCTTTTAACAATTAAAGTAACAAAGTACTTAAATAATTAATTTTGACGTTTTTCCATTTTTCTTCATTTTCCATCATGGTAGCTCATTGCACTTAAGGATAAACATCTTATTTGTATGCTTGACATAAAGGGACTTTACCACGATATAAAAACAATGTAGGTAGTTTTGTCCATTTAGATGGCGCAAGATTTATGAGACAAAGGCAGTAATAACAGCTATTACATTCAAATCACGATAAGCACATGTAGCTTCATGTATTTAACGACTTCCAAAGAGGACTTCCTCTTTGAAAGCCGATGAGAAGTCTTAAAGATAGGATTTTGTTTGGATTAAATAGTTTTTAGTTTGTGCAGATTTTTGGACCAGTCGCTCAAGGCATGCCAAAACAGAAATTCGTGTCTACAGTTAATTAAATTCGTTTGAATCTCAACCTTTGACCAACTGTCAAATTGGCTACAACGTCATATTTGAAAGGCAAACATGACGTTTCAGCTACTGTTGGTAGCTAATTTGACAGTTCTTTGAAGGTAGATACGTTATTGAAACCGGCCGTAACCTAATTAACAGATTTGAATGAACCTTGACTTACGGATACAGGTAGAGCGTGTTCTGGAATAGGATACTTTTTATCCCGGGAATATGTTCCCTTGGGATAATTTTCGAGCTTTCACGCGGGCGGAGTCACGGGCAACGAAGTCTTCTCTTATGTAAAACTAGCTGTATTACATAAGAGAAGAGAAGACGTCTATAGTTCTGAAGCTTTTCTGCACAAATCGATAGTTTCTATCTCTGTGCGAATGGGCAGTAGATACACCCCCCTGAAAACAGTCCTGCCGGCGCCCATGTCGCTGCGACACAACTGATTTCTATTTTATTTATATAGGCAGGCTACAATAGACATTTCAAAGTAATCGGCTTCAGAATCACACCTTAATATCGTTAGACATAGTGCAGCTCTAACTACACTAGTGAAGTCATTAGATTTAAAAAAAAAGTATTTTACTTTCAAAATTATGTTGAGTAAGTGCAACTCTTCAAACGCTTGAAGGTCCTCAGATTAGGCTAAGCGATGAATCAGGACCAAAATGTAGGACAGACTATTGTGAAAAATGCATTACTTTTGGACGAGGTCGTGCAGTGAAAACATTACAGCTCCAAATATCTAGACTATAGAGTAGTTCGTCATTGCAACCAGTGAGTCAGTGAAATTTGAAACCACACCTGTAGCTTTTAGTTGACGATCCTCAACAAATATTGGTCAGTCGATTGGTGGCAAATATTGGTTCCAAAATTGGGGCAGGACAATATCTTTTGAGGATAATGTTGGTTTTATGAGCCACTTGGTACAAGGTTTATTATAGGGTCTGCATCGTTTTCTTCTATTTTTAGGCTGAATAGGGTTGGCAGTCTTTTATTTTTTTTATTATTGACTGGCTTCTGCGCGTGGTTTCGCCCGCGTGATAATTTCATGTGTTTTAATTTTTAAAGAAAGCTGAAGCTGTTTTTACTTGACGCGTTAATTACCTTCAAAGAAAAAATTGTCTAAAAAGTAGATATGATGATGAGTGCTGTCTGTGTCTATCTACTACCTATAGGTTTTTTATTTCATTGGCAACGTCTGTTTAAGAACATTACCTAATCATTTGAAGGTCGTTAATTTTTTGCTTCAATTTAATCTATGCAACTTTAAAACTGCACATAAAATTAAACCTTTGATAAATTCAGCTAATTTATGCTCAATGAATTATCTTTATTGTCACGTCTAAAAAGATACCGATGGAATGCTAGATAATAGAAACGTTTGGTAAAACATAATACCAAGTAATATTCTGATGAATATAATATACATAAAAACGCAAAGGAGCTTGTCACTAAATAATAACAGCCGCAAGAAGAATCGACCTTCACGCTTGCCGTGGACAATTTATGGATGGGTGGGTGACCATCTTAACATACCGAGATTGCTCCATGCCTTGGTAAGCACGTTAAGCTTACTCCCAGCTGACATAGGTAGATCTCTGACAATGGTAGCCCGAAGTTGTAGAATTGTGAAAAGGCTATAATAAACAGATACTTACCCATTCTTGACGTCTAAGGGCAGCAAAAATTAGCCGTTTCATTAAAAGCCTAACCTTTTCATTGAACTGCACTGTTTAATCAGCGACATACATAAGTGACATGGGCAAGTTATTAAACGATATTGAACAAAAGATGTCACTTAAGTCGCTGAATAATCAGCGCATTTAAATGAAAAGGCTAGGCCACCAATTATACGGCTGAATAATTGCAGACCCCGTAAGATTGTAATAGATCTTGATTATTGTTTGATTACTTTATTGACATGAGCCTAACTAAACGGTGGAGAATTCGACGCCAACGCCATCTAGTTACAGAATTTTAACCAAGATCTTGGTGGGCGGGTTTTGAACAAGCACGGTTCTTAACAATTATAAATGATATATATTTTGTAAGTAAGTTAAACAACTTTTACTCGTCAAATCGTTTAGTCATTTTTAAACTAGATGAGGCCGGTGTTTCCTATCTGACTCCACTGAGAAGAAACACCGCAACAAACTCATTAGATTACAATTTCTCGACTTATTTTATTAATTTTTTTTTTTTGTATAAGTACAATAAATCCCATCCAAATTCCAATATATCCGTGTTTTAATAAGGAAAAATAGTTTACAATTTCACACGATATTTTCCAGTCTTACGGCGTTTGCCATTTTTCCGATGACATATATGTTTTTTCTCTTGGCTGATGGACTATTCATAAACTCAGGACACAAATCGTTACAGCTTAATTTAAACAAATAAGTGTAAATCACAAGTATTGATAGTTCTCCAATATATTAGCATGAAACAGAGATATGCATACAAAATGACTTGCAAGCACGTGGCGAAGCGACCCGCATGTAGCCATGTATAAACGAGCCATATGTAACTATCTATGTACATAGGTATGTCAGTACATTTGTACAATGCACTGCAGTGTATGCCGGAAGCAATTCTTGCATCAATCACTGTTAAGTAAGGTTTACATGAAGAAATCGTGTCACACACAGCCCATATACAACTATAATGTCTTGGAAAATACAGCTAGACATTAGAGTTTTTTTGAAGAGGATACACTTAGGATCAACTGGGAGATTACTAACAAATTAAACATAAGGCAATTGATGCGATTGGATGTTGAATCCTACTTATCCTACTAATATTATAAACGCAGAAGTTTGTAAGTATGGATGGATGGATGTTTGTTACTCTTTCACGCAAAAACTACTGAATGGATTTTGATGAAAGTAGGCACAGTGGTAGATTATAGTCTGGAATAACACATGGATACTTTTTATCCCGGGAATATGTTCCTTTGGGATAATTTTCGACGATCACGCGGGCGGAGCCGCGGGCGGCAACTAGTAGTCTATAATAGTCATTCAACCAAATACAGCAAGGAGTTGAGTAGCTGTCGCCTATGATTGGTTGAATCGTTACACAATTTTACAAAATCCTTTCCTATTATTTTCGTTCCAGAAAGAAACTGGACGTTACAGAATAACACTTATATTTCTTTTTTGTCATTTGTGCGCAAAACGCCCGTAAAACTTTGCGTTTGCTGAAGAAATGTAAACCGCGCTTAACATCAACGTGACTAAACCAGGGGTCAAATAAAACTGGTTGCTAAATCTAGCCTGATTCTTATCTGATATCAAATACTTGACCCTTTTACAGTAGCACCTTGTTGACTGGACAAATCGGAAGTTAATATTAATAGATCATAAAAGTTGACAATGTCGGTCGCAAAATGATACAGGGGCTGTTTGTTCCGGTGGCTATTACTTGCATATGTCACTGGAAAATAGCCAACTCCGTAAGATTATAAATAACTTGAGAGATTGTAAACTCTCGATAAATTGACAACTGAACATTTGGACATACTTTTTTACGCATCAAAACTTGATAGTTTCTCGGGATGACATAAACTGGCGACCAATCAGCTGTCTGGTCCACAATTTATCTGTTTTCCACAATTTCTCGGAATGACTTCGAGAGATTATAGACTATCAAATTTTAATGCGTAAAAAGTATTCCAAAAGTTCAGTTGACTATTTATCGAGAGTTTACAATCTCTCAAGATATTTTATATTCTTACGGAGTTTGCCATTTTCCGGTGACACATATATTATTAGGACTAATAGCACAAATTATAATATGACTAATATTATAATGACTACTTCATGATCTATTGTTTTAATGCATCAGATATGGGGCATGTGAGATCACCGTTTTACATAATTATGTGCTTATGGACGTATATAAGGGAGGTGTATAGAAGGTCCTCCGGTCCCCCCTTAGCAAACGACCAAAATAAAAATTGCTAATAAACATCAGACGGATGCCTCGGATAATCCATGCCTCAAAATATATAATTGGGATTAGCATTCAGAGTTCAACCTTTTCTGCGTGAAGCCCGGTAGTTTACCTAGGTACCTTTGTGCATTTTTGACCCCTTTTTCAATACTAGTTCAAAAATGAACTATTATTGAAAAAACTATAGTTACGCCCGTGTATGTGTGCACTCACATTCGACAAATGTAGGGGAAACTGACGGGTGATAGGGCCGAAAAGTTTTGGAGTGGCGAGCAAGTACCGGAAGGCAGTAAGGCTGGAAGACGGTCTCATGACTTGGTACTTAAAGGCTACGGAAATTCGCTGTGAGACGTGTAGCGGCATCTATGACGCCACACATGAACTACATAAATAGACCTGAAATTCTACATCGCGCTATCCATAGATATTTGTGGCGTTATCAAAGTTCTCCGCGCGATTTGAACATATGCAACTGCTCGACAACACCCGTATGGTCGGAGGATCCTCCCTTTTCAATGTATGTTTGGGGGACTTAACATACCTAAATACTGTTCCGCATACCTCTATAGATGCACAGGACCGGTCAATGTGGCATACTTGGAGGAGGCTTATGTCCGCAGTGGGCGTCTTTCAGCTAAATTGACAAGATGTGATGATAAAAAGGATTTTGCAGATTATTTTTGATAATTATGAGTGCTATTTCACACATATTGGATGCTTGCTTCTGTTCTCCTTTAAAAAAATAAACAGAGTGAATATACCTTTTTTTTTTTAAAGATGGGAAATCATCAAACGACTTCTTCCGCTCTGGGTGGAGCGGAAGGGCGTGCCAGACTCTTACTGACTAAAACCCATCGGTGTTCCTTCTAAAGCTCTTTGCGTTCCAGGGCCGCGGTGACTCTTTCGAACAAATTCCGCAATCAGAGGGAATATAGGTACCTACTCCCGGAAATCTGTTCAGCCTTTAGGTCGTGAAGAGGTCACAAACAGGCAGACAGACAAAATTACTTTCACATTTATAACATGTATGGAATATGGAATGACCAAAGTAGTTTACAACTTCGTCACGTGAATTTTTTCCGATACTTACCAGTAAGATATATTTTTAATAACTTTTTTATTTGTTCAGTTTAACGGTGCAGGCGATAAATTAAGGTCTTTTGTTGCCGTATTTTTACTTTTGTATGCAACAAAACAAGAATCAATGAGATAAGCAGAAGATGGTCGTAAAATATTTAATATTTAAATTACAAATATGTAGATACTCGTAAGAAAATTTGATTCTAAATTCAAATTCGCTATAGATGAATAAATAATATGCTAAGTAGCAGGTATTTAAACCAAACATGTTGTTTACCTACAATAGGTACGAATAAAAGTTATTTTTTTTTACACAAACGTATTTGATACTATACTCTATCCGTTTAGGTAGTTAACTAAAGGTAAACAATCTTGATGTGTCTTTTTACACAAATTCATATTAAACAAATAAACTACTTTTCAAACTTATGGTTCAATTGATTTAGTATTCGTTACTGTTGTATTTACTTTGGTTTTTACTTGCATTTTATTTTTAAACTGAGTTTTTAAGTAAAAAGTTACATCAAGATTGTTTACCTTTAGTTAACTACCTAAACGGATAGAGTATAGTATACTATTCATATAAAGTACAGACGCCAGCACATCGAGCTACCCGAAACTGTCAAATTTTCCCAATCAACCTGCACAGCCAGCACATCAAGCTACACCAATCTTTCAAATTTCTTTAATATGTTTTCAACTTTATCGCTGAACGATTAGGTTCAAGGTTAATTGGGAAAATTGAACCGTTGACCTGTACTAGTAGGGATTATTATTTAGAAATACCTTAAATAAAATAAAAAAAGAAAACAGAAAATTTGCGTTAAATTAAAACACGACATCCGAGTAAATGTTAACGTCAATGCTGCCCTTTGCCCCCGCAATTAAGAAACTGCAATTATTCAATTTACCGTTGCATGCTCGAATATATTCTGCGAAATCTACCAGTGTACTCTTTAAAACAGTAGGTACCTAAATAGAGTATTTTCATTGTCTTTGTATTTTGTATTGATGTCATCATCATCATCATCAGCCGAAAGACGTCCACAGCTGGACATAGGCCTCCCCCAAATGGAGGCCATAATCACCAGGCGGGTTGGCGATCGCAGTGTAGCTGTTGCAATGCACAGAGAATGCTGCTGCCCATTCTCTGGTGATGGGTATATATCTGTTTCTATCCAGCTGCTCAACAGATCCCTGTTTGTCCGGATGTCACATGTGTTTTTAGGGTTCCGGACTTCCGTATGAAAAAACGGAACCCTTATAGGATAGCTCGTGTGTCTGTCTGTCTGTCACTGGCAATGTTCTCCTAGACCGATATAGTTGAAATTCGACAAAATATGTAGGTACTTCTCCAAACACGGACGCGGTACGTAAAAAATCGGATCACATTCGGGCATTGTTTTCGATGCATTCGGGGGACAAATGAAAGAATATTATTCGTTCGGTATCTATACTTTGCGCGCGAGTTCGACTCACACTTGACCGGATTAAAACATAATAAAGGTAAGGTAAGGTACCTGCTAACCTATGTATAATATTCTGGTTTTGTGTTAATATGTTGATCGTCCTTAATTAAACACTGCATTCAGGAAGGAAAACCAAGCTTGTCCGGTAAATGCCATAAAATCTTCTGCCAACTACACTAACATTTTAATTTATCGCTAATTAAATGAGTAAGCACGTTGATTTCTAATGATAAACACTTTTTAAGATATCGCTACCTGGTCCTACATGACTTATCTCGTAAATTATTGTTTTATATCAATAAAACGCGTGTCTTTGAAGGAAATGGTATGTGTGACCTTAGCCATGCTGCGCTTGCACTCGTAAAACGGTTCATAATTATCTCCTTTTTACATATATTATAGAAAAATATGTTTGTATTTTTTTTTTGGCAGATTTTTTATTGAAACAATCAGGGCTGTCGAGGTGGGATAGGCATTCGCTCCATCTGAAATACTGGTACTCGGCTGTATCGTAATACTGGAAGACGATGAAAATTCACTTTAAATTATTAATAAGTAGTATCAAATATGAAAGTTTTTTTTTTTTTTCAATAAGAATAATATTTTTTTATTTAAGTATAATTTATTTTATTATAAAAAATATAATTATTTTATTAGAATGAGAAATTAATTCTTTTATTTCAACAAAGTGAAAAAGGCTAGGCTAATTGTAAATACTCAGACATAATAAAAAATAGTTAGGGACTAGGGCAGCAGTGCAATGTCATGTTAAAAAAATAACCTGAGTTTCAAAGTGTCATCAGTTTGTAATCAGACACCGGCAATCTGCATTTTGTCCTGACTGTACCTAATAATGAGTGAATCACCTAGATGGACCATTTTATTATTGTTTGCATTGTATTAAAATTTTAATTGCTGTTGCCAGTAACCCAAAAAGTCACAGGTCACATTCAACCAATGCGCCACAAAATTAATTTTGAATACCGACCAAATAAGGAATACTTTCGTGCTACCACATACCATTTAAGGTCACTGAAACAAGCCGGCTTCATAGAATTCGTATAATCACGCAATGAAATAAACAATTCGTTACTTTTCCATGTTTACGACCACCAAACCGATTTCTAGAACACCAACCATAATATTATGTGAAATACCGACTATGCTTCGAATGTCGCGAAACTAAACAAAATCTTCAGGCGAAACCGGCGGCCAAACCTCACATAGTGGTAGAACGCATGCGTCAGAACCGTACCTATAACATATTCGCTTATTTCCTGAAAATGCAGCTTTGTGCGAGTCCGCCAGTCGAGTTGACGTGCTGAGTCCCACACTAGCCGTCAGTGCCGCGCTGATATTCAGAAAAATAGGCCGTTGACAAGTTTACGCGTGCGTGAAAAAATAATCGAAAGTAATCTCTGTTATTAGTTCGATTAAAAAAAACACGCGGAATTTCGGCGGTTTATTTTGAATTTGGAACTGAAAATATTGTGCCCGCAAGAGACGCTGTTTTGTTTTCTTTTTTCTCTACGATTATTAGGTAAGTTTTTGTTTTTTTTACCATCCCCATAAAATTGAGAATAAGTTATTTATTATAAGATAATTATTTTATTATACTGTTTAGTTTTATTTTACTGGTTTGTTAGTCTTGTGAGAGTCCCAAATAAACATTTTTCTTTCTTTCTTTCTTTATTTACACTCGTGAATAAGTCAAAATATAAACAGAAACTGAATTTAAACTAAAAACGCGACGTGTTGGAAAAATACTGAAATACGCGGCGCGAATTTTCTTTGAAATGGGAACCACCTAAGTACTTTTGTTTTCACTTTTACAATCGGTCTGTAAATATTATGCACTTTTATGAATCACAGTTTCCACTTTTCATCATCATTTGTACGTACGTACATTATTTCAGGCTTCAATAGAGTTTAATTGTCAAATAATAAACTTACCTATCGTAAATACTTGTGAATCTAATCTTTGACAAATATTAGGATTACGATATGTCACCGAGGGTGTTTTCGTACATATTATTGTGCGATATCTACCTAAGCCATGAATTCTATTTACGTAAGGGTACTTTATGAAATATCTGGTACATTGAAAATTATGGCTGAAAATGTACAGAGAACCTTATTAAGGTTAGTTCTTATATTGAAAAGAAAGTGAAGAAAGAAATGGTTTTTTTACATTTGTATTTGTATTTTTATTTAATCCTTCTTAAAGATAATCTGTGTACAGTTTCAAGCTTGTTTTTGTGTCATTAAACCAGGATTGGTTGGTATTGGTAAATAAAAGAAGGAGCCTAGATCTCATACAAGAGATATTACAACGAAAATATTCGCGTAATTAAAAAAAATACGGTAGAAAATAGAAGCATATTATATCCAATTGCTAAGTGACCGAGTTTAAAAGTATTTAATAATTAACAAGGGCTTAGCCGGATTATGACTAAGCTACATATTATGGCTGATAAGACGTACGATAGCTTGTATTGTGGCAAAAGGTGCGACTGTCTTTTGTCTTGACAGTTTAATCCAGCCTGTCCAAAGGTTTATTGCAATTAAGTGTATAAGTATGTTTAGTTCGAATGACTTTTCAAGCAGTGTGTTACACTTGATGTCACCAACTGCCTCTGCGGCTTGAAAAGTCATTTCTTCGTAACTTTTTAGTCGTTTTTAAGGTCGTTTTTTTTTTTTAAAGTCACATTTTTTATTTTTTGATATTTTTTCCTTAATGTAAAGCAGCTACCTGACGTCACCCCTAATATGACCACGTACTTCTGGGACACCCTGTATGTGTAGTCTAAGCTTATTCTTTCCTCCGTATCTATCTCTATTAGCCGTCAGCTTAGAACTCAGCTCCCTCCTGTCTAGCTAAATCTTTTACCAGTTAGTCCATCATCATCATCATTTCGAAAGACGTCCACTGCCGGACATAGGCCTCCCCCAAGTGCCGCTACATCGGCTGGTTCTGTGCGTGTCGCATCCAGCGGATTCACCAGGTTCCGATTACGTCCATACATGTCCCAGGACAAATCTTTGTGTGATGAGCATGATCATTTGTTGTGTCTGAGTGTAATTTGTCTATAATATGTATGTATTTATAAATATATAAGTATGTTTATCAGCCAGGTTGCCATATCACAGGCTCTGCCTAGTTTGGGATCGGATGACCGTATGTGAGCTTTAGTTTTCCTCAATACTTAAGATCTACTTCTTTAACTAATTTTGCAAGATTTCTACGATTGAGAGATAACGGTGCCAAAATTTGACACGCCGCCGCGCCGCTATCTTCCAAAATTTCAACATTTCGCGATAAAAATACCTTGTGATGACAAGAGATGTTTTTTAGAATTGACTGCAAGTTAAATATACCTCTTCATGTAGGTAGATACTAAACCACTTGATCTGGCACGCGGATTGAATGTTACGTTTATCTTCTTAACTGTTGATAAGGAATTTACGAGTTCTTTAGATAGATGTAATCTTTTGTTGTTATGAAACTACCTAAATACCTATGTATGTAGGTACGTTTGACATATATGTGATGAGTTGAAAATCAACTCATCACATATATGGGACTGAAAATGAAATTGTTTTTGTAACTACAAAGGGACTTTTAATTCAGAAGGCGACTGTAGAACACTAATATGAGTAACTTTTACACAATCAACTTTAAAATATGATTATAATTATGTAATTTATTCTTATTCTATTATCTTTATTGATAGAGCTTATGTACAAAGGCGTGCGAGTGAGGGAATTGCAGTTGTTCAACATTCAGAAGAACCTTCACTCCTGAAATATAGCTTAGTAGCGGACGTCACGCGGTTTCACCCGCAAAGTTCCCGTTCCCAGAATACGGGAATAAAATATAGCCTATGTTACTCGCTGATAATGTAGAAATTTTCAAATTGGTTTAGAAGTTTATTCGTTACATACAAAAATACAAATCTTTTCTCTTTATAATATTAGTATAGATAAATTAAGGAGTCCCCAGTTTAGACGATAATGCCCTCATCCACCATTATTTATATTAGAAAGACACTGTGCAACAAACTTTCCAGCAAATCTTAAGTAATAAAACCACACTAGGTATTGTCTATGAAAGTCATGTCAACTGTTTAGTTCTACATTAGCACTAAGTACTTGTGTAATGACTTGTTAAGTAGTGACACGTTGTTAGCCCATGGCTATTTTGTGCAATGCTACTAACTGCCAACCCACAAAGATCTGCTGATAGCATAGATTACAAAACCTTTATTTTTATCTAGCCAGCTGTCCCACTAGTGGCCAAAGGACTCTCCCAAGTCCTTCCAGACTTTCTTCTCCTGCGCCCTCTCGAACCAGCCATCATGGCTATCGTCTAAATGATCTTGTCAAATCGCCATCTCTTTCTGGGCCAACCACGATGGCGCCATTGAAAAATTATTATTTTTTTATTATTGAATAATAAAATAAAAATCTCTCTATGATCTTCTAGGTTTCCTTTATCCTTGATAGGACTAGTTTCTTTTTAAGGCAAATTCCAAAGGACCTAACGATAGTGTAATGGAGTTTCTGTGCCGCAATGCAAAACAATCCTGTTGGTGTTTACAAAATGTTTACAACAATCCGCACGTTTGGTCAACAGCGTCGCAACACTGCGTCTTGACTGACACGTCCACTAAATTTTACGACCACTTTATTTTAATTTTGAGTAATAACTTAATTTTGCCTGGTAGCTACAACCCAGGATTAAGAGTGAATAGGTCACTTCCAGGAATGCGTCCTCCATCCGCGACCACATCATCGCTTTCCATCCAAATCGATGACTTGGAGATTTCCCGTGTTTGCTCATCTTTGTTGTATTATCTTTTGTTGCCTATAAGTACATATGATGCTTTTAGTTGTATACGTATGTATTGATTCAACAAAAGCATGTTCTCGTTAAATATTCGACAAATAAGTTCAACAATCTAGGTAAAAAATCAAGTTCAGCATTTTTCGTACAGTGAACTATTCAGGCATAGTTTTACAGCCATAAACTACTCGAAATAAATACCAGTATCGAGCCAACCTACAAAAAACCCTTTATTCATGTTTATCGGTCGAATATTCAAGGAAAAACTGCCTACAAGTTAACAGTTCTTTGACCTTACAAGGGAAAGGTTAAGTTCATTATACTCTAGGTCGATTTAAATAAGTGCTACATTTTAAAAAACTACAACTACAAATTGGAGACGACAATACGACAATAAATCAAAACACTGGCAATACTAGGTCATACAAATGTTTTGTCTTCTACCACAGATTTGATGTCACTGACTGCAACAGACTGCTTGGAATATTTCATAAAAATAGTAGTCACTATCCTTGTCTAGTTTGGGTTTTTTTTGACGTTTTATGCAATTGGGAAGTTTATTTTTAATTTCAGTGACAGGATTTATAATAGTTTCAAAATATTCCTATGAACCAGTATTGCCAGTGTTTTCATTTATTGTCGTATCGATGTTTCCACACTGTATATGCAAAATTTGGGCATTCTTCTTTGTAACAGCTGTATCTCCTAAGTAATAGTTGTCACCAACATGGCACTTGGTGAGATGGCAGTCAGTACAAATTATTAAGTACAAATAGTTTCTTTCTACAATCATATCATTGAACAGAAGTCAGGTCAGAGACGACACGACTATGAAAACAATTTCCTCTTACATAAAATAGTAAATTGCAATCGAATGGCGTCCGCATTCCTAAGACAAATTGCTATAAATCACACTATTTAGTATTTACACGATGTTTTATTGACAATTTTATTGTTAATTGAAACTATTGGTGGAAACCGTTTAAAAGTTCCTTGTGTTAGAAATTGAAGACAATTAAATAACAAAATTTCCTCTATTGGATGTCGGTGTTTTAACAATGTTAGGCTCTGGCGTTGTGTAGTTTTACCTTATTTAGCCATATTTCATTGATATTAATCATTGTGGATTATTATAAGGGTTGAGGGACAGAAGAAGACGAATGAAGCGATGGATGAACTGTGTGAAAATTAAAGATATGGTTAGAAAGACGTATGAAAGAAGAAGATATGATGAGCTGGTCACAAATAAATTGGGTTAAGGGCAGAAAGATAATGATGACGATTTTAAAAATAATTAATTGCTGTATCATCATATTAGCCGAAAGATGTCCACTGTTGGATATAGGCCTCCCCCAAAGAGGGCAGGCGGGTGGGCGATCGCAGTGTAGCTGTTGCAATGCACAGAGAATGCCCATTCTCTGGTGAGTGCCTTAGTCGCCTCTTACGACACCCACGGGAAGTGATGGGATGGTTTTATTCTTTTACGTCCGACACCTTACAGAATTGCTGTATCACAGCGAAGCCGGAGCAGGTTGCCAGTAATAGTTATAACATCAAGACTGCTGATTATGCAAATGGCAAATGGCGATTCATCATATTCATTGGTTCAAGAGATGGCCCACATAAAGCAAACGTCTGAATAAACAGAGATAGACCGTCTGTCTGTAGACACATGCCATCTAGTTAGAGATATATGAACCCACATAGATGGTCATTCACTTTGACCCATTTCTCTTGACTTACTTTAAATGGGACGGTAAGATCTTGATAGTCTTTTGTCTTCTACACCAAGGATGGTTAGTATTTCATAGGTCAAGGCCCAAGGGAATGAAGTTAAGCCATACGTATCCTTTAAGGCTTTAAGGTTATTTTCTGTTTTAAAGTAATTTTCAAAGAATAATTCTAAAGCGTTGCGTCTTGTAGCTAAAAAAAGTCAAAAGATATTTCGAACTTTGCAATTTTTTTCTAAAGAGAAAATTCGCACTAAACGTTTCCAAACGTCTTTTATAATGCGCTCAGCAAAGGAGTGGAACTCTGTGCTTACGTCTGTGTTTCCGAACGCATAAAACCCTAATATCTTTATAATTAGAGAGAACAGGCTTCTCCTGGGTAAGCTTGCTCCATCGTCGACTTTGTTTATGTCATCTGTGACCTAGACTAGAGACAAGAACAAACTCAGCTCAAATAAAAAAAATCTTCGTATCGTGTATTCCTTCAGTTGGGATACTAAATCATATAGTCAAAAAGCATTATATCACAATTTCAAATTCCTGTTCCTGGTACCTAACAAGATACGCTTAACGAAAAACGGCCATTTACATACTAAATGTATCGCCTTAAATGTTTATCACTATGCTTCGAATATGATGGACTGACATAGTGTAACGTCTGCATTTTAGTGTGGTTACTGAAGTAATTCTATTTCCTTTTAGGATGTGTAGCTAGCAAACATACGGTCTACTTAATTTTGTGAACAACATAATTTCAGTTGTTGTTTATAGATCTATGTCATCGCTGTTATATTTACTATCTTAGTATTAATTAGATAATTTATCATAATTATGCCTAGGTACTTTGAATGTTATATGTGTCAAAAGAATGATTAGGTATGATGATAAGGGTAATTTTTTCACGGTTTTGGTTTCTGGCTTCTGATTAGGGAATTCTTTAAAAAAATATGTACATATTTTTGTTCTACACATTCAAGAATGCCTTCTTCCGTAAATGGGTTAACTTAATTTAAATTAATGGCTTGAGTTCGGATTTGAAAAGATTCTATACTTACGGATATTTTATTGTCTACTAACAAGCCTAAAACAATTCAGTTTTTTTTTAGCATTAGTTATGTATTATCTTTACCGTGTGCCGAATTGCTTATTATTATACCTCTTGTTAGAAGACGTGTTTACGTCTGGCACTGTCCGCAGAGGGCAATGAACGAATATACTAGAAAGAAATAGCTACATACATACCTAATATATGTTATCTCTAAATGATATATATATAATATCGTCATTTACGACGGATAGGATTATAAAGATTGTTTAGATATACTATATTCGCGGGGCTCTGAAATTATCTTACGATACGGCAAATGATAAAATTTACCTATCGATAGATATCTCTTTACAATCTCATTGTGATAATATACCAAAAAAGTTGCAAGGAATGATGAGCCGAATAACATGAATGGTAGAATAAATCTGTCACCGGATAATTGCAAACTCCGTAACATTATAAAATATCTTGAGTGCAAGAAAACCGATAAATTGTAGAACCATACACTGATTGGTCGCCAACATCTCGTCACTTTAAGTCGGTTCACAATTTCTCGGAATGTCTTCGAGATATTATAGACTATCAAATTTTGATGCGTAAAAACTATTCCAAATGTTCAGTTGACAATTACCGAGAGTTTACAATCTCTCAAGATATTTTATTAAGTATCTTAAGTACCGAGCTTGCAATTTTTAACTCTAAATCGCAATATTTTCTTTCACAATCAATTGTGCTTCCAGATTCATTGCTTTAAATGTTTAAACATTGTCTGTGGGACATCATAAAACACGCAATGAACGAAAAACTATTGCAATGTCATAATGAAAGTATATTCACCCGATTGCATTGTGTTACGCAATTAGGTTGCTGGTCTGTCTCCCAGCTTTATGGATCTCGGGCAATACGGTCTCAATAACGTTTCAACTGTCAAAATAGCTACCTACAGTAGCTGAAACATCATGTTTGAAAGGCGAACATGACGTTTCAGCTACTGTTGGTAGCTAACTTGACAGTTGGTCAAAGGTAGATACGTTATTGAGACCGGCCGTAGGTCCAATAGTGTTAACCATGGATATAATATTTTTTTTATTTTATTTTTATATTTCTATGGTGTTAACTGTTACTTAATAGTTTAGACTTGAGTGTATGTGTCTCTTCTCTATCTCTAAAATTAAATAGTTTAAAAAACAAAGTCACTGTCCACTTCTTTCTTATCAAAATCTGTTGCGTGTTTAGATCAATCTTATAACGAATAAAAAAAAATATCATTAATGGCAAGAGCGATGACGATTAGGGTAGACATATAATCTCCACCAGTGCGAAGCCGGTCGCTGCTTTGAAATAGGTAAATAATGAATTGAGCATAGCAAATTATGATTTACTTATGTAACCAAAACAATAGTTACCTACGTATTCAATAGGTTTTTAATAATTATTACACATTATATTATTATTATGTTTGTCATCGTCCCTATTAGAATCAGCTGTGCCACTTTCCTGCTATTTATTGTTCGTTGCGGTTTGCGGGTTTTTAATACAATCTATTACAATAATATATTACATACGTTCAATTTCCAGCTTATTTGCCTGCTAAAAACTTGCTTTGAAATTTTAAATCTTCATTTGTTAATAAATATATATAATTATAATATAGGTAGGAACATCAGTTTTTTATTTACATATATATTTACAGTTGTTTTAATGAATACTTAACTAACTATATACACTAGAAATAACCCTAAAATATAAGTGTACCCTGGCTTTTACATTGGTCAAAGAATAAACGTATTTTGGGTACACTTCCAGTCGACAGCGATGCGGATGAATTTTTAGACGCCATATTTTAGGGTTAATTTAGTTAGGAGTTTTTATTTATTTCTAGTGTATATAGTTAGTTAAGTATTTACGGAACATAAGTAGGTACCTATTCACAATGATAAGCAAAATCAAATCTAAATTACATCTAATCAGTTTGTGGAAATGTCGCCTAAAGAAACTGCAAAATGTCCAATTTGCATTTTTTTGCTCAAATTGACGACTACCTATGTTTTATAAGTCAAACTTGTTATAAGTACTACCAGGTTGTTCGCTGTATTAGTAAAAAAAACATGATTATACAAAATTGCTGTCATTAATTATAATGGTACAAACATACCCAAACACAGTCGAAAGCTTTAAAACCACCAACAGAGTTAAATATTATTCTTTGATTCACTATTTGAGCCCTTTAGAGGGAAGATTTTTGTATCGTGCTGGTTACTTCCAGGTAAGAATGTTAAATACTGGTATTTAGCTGTATCCAGGGAAAACCCCACTATCGTAGGGTAGGATTTTCGAACATCTTCATTGCATCATTTGCATCAACAGATAAATGTTGCGGAATTTGTTCGAAAGAGTCACCGCGGCCCTGGAACGCAAAGGTGTCCCTTTGCGTTCCAGGGCTGCGGAAGGAACACGGATGGGTTTTAGTCAGTAAGAGTCTGACACGCCCTTCCGCTCCACCCGAAGCGGAAGAAGTCATTTGATAATTCTCATCCTTTAAAAAAAATAAAAGCAGCAGATAAATCAAATTCAGCAAACTAGCAAACTATATACACTAGAAACTCCAAAAACAATACATTTCGCGTGCATACGGACGTGTTCTATATCCGCGCGGAAACGGATGTCGAGAAAGGTCGACTGCTACATATAATACCAACCTCACAGAACAGACGACACATAAAATTCTTCAACTACCGTCACTTTGACGAATATGTAAATGTGGGTAGGTATAGCTAGTTTTTATAGCCCGTAGACGACACTTCCTAATGTAATTAGCAAGTAAATATGTCGTCTTCATTGACTAGTAAGTAACTAGTTTTCCCTTGATTAATTTTTTTTTAATTTTTTTTTATTTGAGGTGAGGTTCCTCTTGAGTCTAGACTAGGTCATAGATGACAGAGACAAAGTCGACGATGGAGCGAACTTACCCGGAAGAAGCCTGTTCACTCTAATTTTCCTTTTTCAAGGTGAAGAATGAGGTGCTAAGCAAATGTCTGATCGAATTTGAAATTCTGGGGAAATGTCTTTTTGGTATAATAATTTTGAAGACAATGGGTTCAAATGTCTTTCAATTTTTTTATTTTTTTACTTTAGACTTTATTTCTACCAGTTGACTTAAGGGTGATGCAGAGTCAAAAACATGGCACGTGCAACATTACAGAAAGACAAAACGTAAAAAAATTAAGAGTATATCAGGAAAAAAATATGAGGTCAAAAGAAGACAGGTAAAAACCAAGTTACTTTATTGCAGATCTTTAGTAGAATCTAAAGATCTGCAATAAAGTAACTTGGTTTTTTTTCTACACCAACATATTTTTCATAACTCTTGATTACTAGTTTATTTCAAACAATAAAACAGGAACAGGACATTATAATCAAAGTATAGAACAGACAGCAGACAAGAATCTTGCTATTATCAAAACGGAAGAAACGCTATCTTCAGATCAATAGACGAAGGTGAATGCACAGACAACGCCAGGAGGCACTGCATTTACATCAATTAATATTCTAACAGTATTGAAAATACATTCAACTCTTTTTATTAATATGATTGTAAATGATGACATAAGCACAAATTCAAATACACTATCGATGTGTTTTTGAACACATTATAAAAACGATGTGTTTCTAGAAACTGTCCGACGACGCGTTTTGTGCTTCAGAATTGCCGAATCTCAATGCTTACATAATGTTTCTCTCCTCTGAAGAAGAGTATCTTGCCTGGATTTGTAAGGATCATGATGAAAATAGGGGAGGTTCCAGACGTCAGAAATCTTTCTTTTTAATTTTATGTAGCAATGAGCAAAGTCACCTTCTCTCTCATAAAGTACCTTATCACTTACAATTTGCACGCGATTTTCTCATCAATGCAAAACGTAAATCTGTATTCTTATGAGCTGTTATTCCGGAGTTGATTTTATAAATTGATAAATCACTATCTCCTAAAACTAGCTCTTGTCCACTTCTTCGCTTCTGTGGCCTGCCACAGGAATCATGCATTTTTTCGACTGCTGGATTTCTGATTTTAGGATTTGAAGTTGAGTATTTATCGAACTATTCTTTGGCCTGAAGTCCTTTGGCATATAAGTAGGGTTTGACAAATTCTTCATTCAAAATACCCAATTCAGAAACACGCCCTAAGCGATAGTGTAAACAAACAAACAAGTTGCGGAATTTGTTCGAAAGAGCCACTGCGGCCCTGGAACGCAGGCTTAGAAGGAATACGATGGGTTTTACTCAATAAGAGTCTGACACGCCCTTCCGTTCCACCCAGAGCAGAAGAAGTCATTTGATGATTTTCCATCCTTAAGAAAAAAAAAAATCCAAACAAACAAACATTTAAACAATGCATCATTCCTAAATCCTTGTCCAAAACGCTCTCCATCAGATCATTTCTATTATTGGTCTGAAATTCATGAGATAGCATAATCAATCACTATCTCAAAGATTTCTCTCCACAAGATATATATTCACTAAGACCCCACTCAAAAGACATGTCAAGATCGTTTTGCACATGCAAAGTACAGTTTTCATCATTCAATTATTTTTCTTTTAAATAAATCAAAATGTTCGGGTCAGGATTTGGGCCTGGGACATTTACGTTGTTGAGTGTACCTGTGTTGGGGCCTGCTGTGATAACGGGAGCCATTCTTACAAATACCGTGACGTCAATTGCCGGTTCTGCTGGAAAGTCTTCGGGTTATCGTTCGAGATTTCCTACAGGATTTTCATATACGGTAGCTACTAGTTTAAAACTTCATTTATTCTTCTCTCTGTTTGGCGTGTTATTATAAGATATTCCATTGTGGTCAACAGGAATATTTGTCGGTCTGTTTCGCAGCTCATTTTCAAAATGCCAATACCAATTATTGGCATTGTTTATCTGACTTTTATATAACTTAAGATTTATCTACGTTTAGGTTTGTTCTAAATATTTCAGTTAAGAAGTTTATCCCTGGCACGATTTTAATTTACGAAACACTGAGATTACGTATTTGCTCTGTCTTATCTTCAAGCAGAGTCCGAATTCTTGAGATTTATCTGTGACATTTGAGACTACTATCAATGTTTTGACATCGCTGAGATATTTACAACAATGAATAGACTAACAATGTCGATAGGCACTTGTTTTGCAGGCATTGTTCTCTTCCTAGAGATAGTTAAGTTGTTCTAAGTTGTAGCGATGCGAAAATTTGCTTTCGCGCGATCGCGTTGGATCAGCGCGATCATTATAATTATAAACGCGACTACGAATTTACCTGAAACTTGTAGGTGAAAATGGCGCTTGGTTAGGGGAGGATAGGAAATTAAAAAAATCTTTGTTAAATGAGCTTATTCTTTTCACTTATAAAATGTATACCAGGTAGAGAGTTAGGGAAGGTTTAGCCTGTAGGCTATGTTGTGTAGGTCGCATAATTATTTATAGAAGATAAATTAGTGGTAGGTTCATACAAAACCTATTTACATATTTGAAGTGAAAACTTCTTTAGCGGCGTTGTGCACTTTTTGGGATGGGTAAAAAATGTTAAACTCGCGTCAGGACACGTGACCTGATCGAAAATTCGTAAGACGGAGGGAATTTTTAATGTAATATAAATTGTCATATTTGTGTACGATAGCGCAATAAATGAATATTGTTTTTTACCGCATAAATGATAGTACTATAATTAAAGCAATTCGTGCGAAATTATTCCCTAACCATTCATAAATGCACAACGTTATTGTTCAAGTTTTCACTTCTGCCGGCACTCCCCGTTGTTTTTTTTTCCTATTTTGTCGCGTTTACCACTTACTTGCGTGTCTATAGGTACATCTAATCTCTATGTACTACCTAGTTTACCTATGTCATTGCCATTGTTACCGATACCGACTCGTGTTATTATTATTACCAATAAATATTTTTGGAGATAAGCCAGCGGATGTCATTTCACTCAATTTGATAGGTAGAGCAATATTTATCTCCAGTGCTGTTTCAGACTTCTTTTATTTTTGCACATTGCCTATTTGTTTGCAAGTTCTATCGGGCAACTTTTACTCAGCGCACATCATAGATCCATAGGAAGCATGAAATCATAATTCCATTTCTCTTTATATTCCAATTTGTTTGTCAATAGGTAAACTAAATCCAACAAAGTATTTTTTTTTTCATTTGGAGTCGGCAAAACCTCTCTACTTGTCACCGGATAATTGCAAACGCCGTAAGACTATAAAATATGGCGTGATATTGTAAACGATTTTTTCTTAATAAGACACGGATATATTGGACGCTATTGAATTTAGATGGGATTTATTATATACAAAACGATTCTCATAATACACTTCTCATCAAAAAAATCGAAACACTTTCGTTTTTATTGTTTTTGTCCTAATTTTTTACAAAAGAGAATTAATTCCATGAAAAAAAAAACATTATTGTGTAGCTGGCAGTTTGGTCATTACAGTAAGAAGAAAAAAATCAAAATTCGAAATTAGAATTTCATTTGTTTATCCTATAAATGAAATTAATCACTGTTTTGAGACAAATGTGTATTTAGGGTTGGAGTACGTTTCTCGTTTAAAAACTAAAATTAGCGCTTGTCTTTAAACTTTTTGTTTCTTATTTCATTTACTGTGACTTTGGGACGTCTGAAAAAACTTTTTTTTCTAAAACATATGGATACTTCGCCCGCAGAAGCCGCCCAAGTGGTGGCATTGCTGGATTCTGGACTTAGTCAGCGTGTTGTGGCTGCAAGATTGCATCTAAGCTTATCATCTGTTCATAGAGTCTACAAACGCTATCGGGAGACTGGTTCGTTCACGCGCCGTTCAGGATCTGGCAGGAATCGGGTCACTTCTGAGCGAGATGATCGATTTATTGTAACAACCTCTTTACGAAATCGACGCCTTAACGCTTTTCAACTGCAGCAGCAGCTTCGCGTTGTACGAAGAGTAGCTGTAAGTGACTCTACAATAAGAAGAAGGTTGAAGGAACGCGGATTGGCACCGCATAAGCCAGCGAATGGGCCGAAATTAACTGCAGACCATCGAAGAGCGCGCCTTAACTTTGCACGCGAGCACCTAACTTGGTCATACCTTCAGTGGAGCAAAGTACTGTTTTCTGATGAGTGTAAAATTATGCTGTATGGTAACGACGGAAGGAACAAGGTCTACAGAAGAGATGGAGAACGCTTTGCACAATGCTGCATTGAAGAAAAGGTCAGCTATGGTGGCGGTTCGTGGACGGTTTGGGGAGGAATCAGCGCCGACGGTAAGACAGAACTTGCCTTTGTATCTGGGCCACGGCTGCCTGCACTAAACTCTCATCGGTACATCGAACAGTGTCTTGAACCTCATGTGATGCCCTATGCACATTTTATTGGCAACGACTTCATATTCATGCACGACAATGCTAGAGCTCACACCGCGGGCGTCGTACGAGATTATCTTACCGAAGTCGGTATCTCCATTATGGTATGGCCAGCAAGAAGCCCGGACATGAATCCCATTGAACATCTATGGGATGAATTAAAGAGACGAATTCGAGCAAGAGATCCAGCCCCAGAAACACTTAGCCAGCTGCAAAATGCAATCCAAGAGGAATGGGATAATATACCACAACATGTGATCGTGACTCTCATCCGATCGATGAAGAACCGTATGGAAGCAGTAATAAGAGCTCGCGGAGGGAATACAAGTTATTAAATAAACGTTTCTTACATTTTTTTTCATTTACGCGTGTTGTTTTACCCATTTCCTTCATATTCCATACAGGGTAAAAATTACTCATTATACAAAATACGAAACCTATGAAGACTTAATTTGAATTTAGAACATTAACATTAGGATTTAAAAACCTCATACTACTCACTATTAAATGACATTTTACATTTATTCCTAAATATACACATTTTTCTGATAATCCTTATCAAATCATAAACTGCGAGGTGTTTCGATTTTTTTGATGAGAAGTGTATATCCAGAAATTAAAATCTAACAAAGATTTATTACAATCTTACGGAGTCTGCAATTTTCCGGTGAAATTTAATATGTCAAATCTTTAAAAACGCCACTGATTAGAATATTGTTTTTTTTTTAAAGTAAATTATGTAGGTTATTTAGATTGGATCTAGATAGTTAAGTTTGAGACTGAGTTTAGTATTCAATAACATATTTAAAATAACTTGAAAATGGAACACAACGTGTAACGAATAGCAAGACAAAACAATAAAATTAGCATTGTTTTGCAGAAAAGTTTTTACAAATTCACTTCTAAGTATTGCGAAGTCAAATGAATACAACACATGTGTACCTACCTATATCTAATGTTCATGCAATAATGTTCATGCAAAAATATTTTTTCATACATGGGTAGGTAGTATTAATTATACAATTTTCAGCGGAAAAGTTGATTATGTACCTACCTGAAGTTGAAACGTTTTTCTGACGTCCACATTTCAGCTCTTCAATCTAGCCTGTTTCCTACCTCATAAAAGCAAGAGTAGAAGGTTCAAGTAGAAGGTGCAAGGAAAGCAAGGAGGTAGTAGGTTGAATATCAGTTTTTTAAATGGAGCGGCTGCCTACCAGACCTCAACAACCCATAAACTGGGTAGCACGGTATTTCTTGGCAAGACTGGAGTACAATTTTCTGGCTTCTGTCAATCCGTAACGACCGGCAAAGATCTACAAATGAGAGCCGGGACCAACGGCTTAACGTGCTTTCCGAGGCATACCGATGTCACTCATCCACAGACCGACCGTGGCAAGCGTTGCTTATCCTTGAAGATCGACCCGTGCGGCTGTTCAGCTGCCTATTGCCTGAATTATCTGTAAGAAGCAATGAAATATAAAACGTCATTGGTAAGAAGATAAAGAATAGAAAGGGACCTATAAATATTTCTCGATGTTTTGTTGTCTTTCAAGATTTAAATAACAAAAAGGTTATATCTACAGATTGCAATGTAAAGAGAATCTCCAAACATCTCACATTCTCGTTCGTTCCACATACGTATTCGGTATTTTCATAACAATATCGCGAAAACATCACATTGTTACATATCGTATTGCATATATCTGTTCGTTATACATACCTACCTACCTTTGATGGCATCATATCTGGCATCCAGCGTGGTTATAAAATTATATAACCCTGATAAATGAAACTATTATGTATTTACAATATGCTAATATTAATTAGTTTTATAGAAAGTACCTAACTATGAATTTATTTTGATAGCCGTTATAAATATTTTTAGAGATTGTTTTATTTGGCTCGATAGCTGCATTGAAAAAATATTTTACAAACCTAATTTCCACAAAATTGTATGTTCCTACTAGCTATTGCCCGTGGCTTGGCTCGCGTTCTACTTTCATTTTCGCAAAAAGTAGCCTTTATCGTCTCCAGGGTACCTACCATCAATCTCTGTACAGAAATTCATTAAAATCGGTTCAGCGATTTATGCCACTAACCGACCAATGACGTTTTGACAAATAGCGTTAACGGACAGATAAAGTACCTCAGAGCATTAGCCGTGAAAGCGTAACAAATTTACTTTCGCATTTAAAATATTAAGATAAGATTCCTTCATGTCTACGAGTAAGTGTTATGAAAATTTGGTACCACATCAATCGTTAATTTAGCACAAAGTGCCTATTAATTCCGAAACGTCAACGTAATAAAACCTCGGCGTGGAAATTCACGTGAAGTGAACATTCAGTGAGTTGTCACTCCATCCAATCAAGGTGGAAAGACAGTTCACTGCTAGCTCACGCAACGACACGGTGAGATGTTTACACAAGTGAAAAATAAACAAACTTTTTTAAACACCGACTTCCACATAAAAAAACTTAAAAAAAGTTTGTTTATGTGGAAGTCGGTGTTTTAAATAGTTTTTTTGTTATTTTTCACTTTTTAGTGGTAGGTACCCCACACCTAACAGCACCGCTGAAAAGTATTTTGCTTTCCTTTAAATCAAAATACACAATTTCGTTTACTTGGATGATATATTTTTTCCAGCTATTTTGATTTAAAAACCAAACTACAGAACCGATTTTGATGAAATTTCTATGGGACCAATCGGAATGAAATCATTTCACAAAAAAAAAAAAAAAAAATAGTTTCATAAATGACGGAGTTAAAAGGTACCAATATACAAAAAAAAAACACAACCGAATTGAGAACCTCCTCCTTTTTTTGAAGTCGGGTAAAAAAGACTGTCAGTTCTGGTTATAAATAGCGAAGATCAACTTAAAAACACATTTTCGCCATCCAGGCATGTTGACAACAGAATAATTTGCTGAAATACGATTAGTCACGCTGTTATTATCCTAGTCAGAACCACTTTACATCGATACAAAGTCACACAAAGTGGTAGCTATTGTCACGACATTGCTCTGTGACTAGTTACCTACGTCCACTAGTATTAAGGCTCCCGCGGACAGGTGCGACGCGACAGTGCGACAACTCTGCGATGGCTATCTCCAGGGATCCCTACTCGGAGCATTACCAACGGAACCCGAATACTATATAAATATCGGCAAAATTAACGTGCTTTTTAGGGGTCCGTACCCGAAGGGTAACCAACGGAACCCTATAACTAAGCCTCCGATGTCCGTCTGTCTGTCATCGGACTGTATCTCAAGAATCGTAATAGGTAGACAGTTGAAATTTTCATGTGTATTTTTATCGCAGCTATAACAATAAATAATAAAAATTAAAGGGTTCCTATACAAGAAACGCGTTTATTTCGGTTTATGGTACGAAACCCTTCGTGTGAGAGTCCGACTCGCACTTGGCCGGTTTTTTCGATTTAAGAATGGTATTTACGGGACCCGTCGACTTAAGAATCGCACTTGGCCGGTTCTTTTTTTCATGAATATCCATGGAAAAATTACTTAAAAAAATATCCCGCTTCTTTTAAAAACCTTATTATCATCTTAATTCGCAAGTCCACACGGTCTGATGAATACGAATAAACCTACTAACATTTTCAAAAGGTCATTTCTCGCATAGTGCTATTAAAAACCCGACATTTTCAGCTCAAAACTTTGTGCAATTCCAGTCGCAGTATGATTGGTATAATGACCTTTGCATTCGCCGCCTCTACTGAAAACTAGAACAATCTTAAAGTGTAGTTCTAGGTATGAATATGACATAAGATTAATTCATCAAGTTCGTGCTACGACTTGCTAAGCTAAACTGTGTCGTCGGGTGTTTACGAAAGATTTTTATACATAGGTACTTACTACTTAGTGTTCCTACGTACGTAGAGTCCTGCTGGGTTAATTCTCCGCACACTAATTGCGGAACTCCAGATCCATTGCTGCATCTGCTGGACACCGTAAAACACGCAATGAATAATTGTATTCATTGCTTTCATTTTTTGACATTGCTATTGAGCAATGTCAAAAAATGAAAGCATCTGCGACCGAATGCATTAATTTTTACACGACTGCCTAAAAAAAGGAGTGTTTTTTGTATATATGTCGCAGCCAGCTAGCTCAATCAGCGGTTTCATTAAAAGTCTAGCCTCATTTATTCCGGCCTGAATTATTCTAATTGACCGACAGTCAAGGGCGGATTGCAGTGCCAATGTCAAGTACGATCGTGCACCTGTCGTCAGCGGGTAAATTATTTAGCTATCTGCGAATCAAATTGCCATATTGAACAATAAATACATTTTTTGACCTCCAAATTAAAAGGTTTGTGGGCTGTTCAGTTAATAATAACCTGATCTGAATGCTGTTTATCTACTTAGTTGCGTTTTGTTAACTTGCTATGAAAAATGGACAGTAGATGACTAAATAAACCTATTTTATAGTGTAGGAAATAGTCGGAAGGGCACACATCTTTTTATGAGATGAAGTATTTACTAAGACAGTCGGACCGGGTCTAAAACTGCCTAACCTGCTATTCAACATTATTATTATGCTCATTAAATACGGCGGCTACAAACAAAGGATCGTTATTATGTATGACAAACATGTGTGGAAATAAAAACAACCTGGACACACCTAGAAAGAAATAAATTATGCTTGTTATTTTATCACGAACACTTAATTGGACGTCTTGTAAAAGCGAACTCATTAGTCGTTAAGTCATGTGAAAGATTATGATTAACGAGCAAACTGAGTTATATTACCCATTCATAAGTGAATTATTAATTTTCTTACACTTAATTTTCCATTAGATTGCACTAGAAACTAATAACGCCTGCAGCTTTATGAAGAGCAATTTGTTATGAAAGTATACGATGCTATTTATTCAATGAGATTGTGTATGTATGGGGATAATCAATAAATAAATTATACGTACAAGGTTTATAAAAATTAAACAAACAAAAAAAAATATTTTGTTAAGAATCTCGAACGAATGATATATTTTTATCTGTGGTCATTAATCTTGCAACACTGATCCAAGTGTCAGTTACAAGTGTCAGTTCACCTGTCAACATGATACGTCAGCTGTTTTGAAGAGCGTTTCCGTAATTTCTGTAAACAAACACAATCATTTTATAGTGAAAGGGCTTGATACGTGGTAGTGTTCGTGCTTAATAATAAACAAATTCCATCCAAAATGAGATCTTCGTTGTATAGACGTAGAGGTAGCGACCCGGAGAGGGAACCATTGTTGGCAGCGATTCCCGCCTCTGGGTTGAATACCAGCTTTCGTGCTGAGGTAATTTATGTTTTTTTAATTGGTTACAGTCAGGGTTTTCTATAAAGCCTGTTTCGTAATTTACTTTGCTTGCTAAACTATAGTTTCATGAAGTTTCTCTTCAAAGATAGGAACTTCTTTGTATTGAAAAATATTGTTTTGTGTACCTTCATTTTTCAATTACCATCCCATTAACTTCCAATGTTTTCTACTATTCTGTCTAAAAATAAAATTACAATTATTAACAGACAAGGTTTTTCACGGTTATGCGGGTGATTTCTCATTTACATATTTATTCTACTTTTTATCTACTTTTGCAAAGGCTATATTATAATTACGTTTTAATGGCATCTTATCAATGCTGTTTGCGTCTTTAAGCACAGGTTATCATGACAACCAAGTTTTTTATTTTGCAGCTTTTTCTCTTTTTTCCTTATTTACTACAGGTTAAAAATAATTACAAGTTCAAACGTTTACAAAACCTGAATAAAGAGAATATTAAATCTCAATTAAGTTAAGAAAGTTTCAATTTCCCTTTTGTTCATGATTGTGAGTCATAATAAATTGATACTGAAAATTAAAAAATTAATAAAATATGTCACTAGGAAAGATTCAAATCTTAAGTATGTTATCAGCAAATGCTGTGTAAGACCTGATTGATGAAATGCATGATTAGATGTAACATAAAACTTTTAAGGATTTCAAAATCATGTTTATTAAGTACAAAATTTGCTGATCAACTTCGTCTATGTCATATTTTTCATGAATGCTCCGCTGCTATTGGTTATAGCATGATGTTTTATAGCCTATAGTGTTCCTTACAAGTGGGCTATCCAACACACACTTAAATAATTTACAATTTGAACAAGTAGTTCCTGAGATTAGCGCATACTTCATATTAGTATAATAGTAATATAGATATTAAATAACAGTTTAGTGGCCCACTTTGGGCCTGTCGATTATGTGAACACATTACTAAAAACTGAGGTGGAGAGAGATTGAAGTGAACTGTCATTCCACCTAGATTGGATGGATTCACAGCTTACTTCATATTCACTTCACAAAAGTTATCAGTGTGAGTTTTATAAAATAACACTACTCTGGTATGGCGGTGAATTTGAGTTTGAAGTAAAAAAATACTGAAGGAATTATTGTAGAATTTCCTACCTACTCACTAATTGAATAGTGATTTTATTATTCCTACTTTTCAGTAGGACTTCTAGGAAAAATTTGCAAGAAAAAAAATCCTACCAAGTTATTATAATCCTACAGCATTCCATCAACCGATAATATAAACTAAACCATGACTTCTCTTTTATTTCCAGCGTCCAGAGGGCAACGGCACGATGGCAGACATGGGGGTGTCACAAGCGGAGTTGGTGGAGCCGCGAGGAGACTCCGGACGCAAGCTGCCTCAGTATCTTGCAGCTCTTGCAGGTATATATCACAATAAGCTACGCTAATAAACCGACTAATTAGACCGCCGAAGATTGAGGACCTTCCAATTAGAAGGAGAAAAAATAAATATGAAACTTAGGTACTTAGTTTACTACATAAATTCACGCCTTCCTCCAAGGGAGTTAACAATACAGAATGCCTACCCTCCTAACTCCTGCCTAACCTACTCCGATTCGTATATCCTCCTTTTAATTTGTTAAGGACGAGTTTTTAAATGGTTAAATATTGTGGAAAATTTTCGTTAAAATGCGTTTGTCGATCATTTGTTAGTTATTTATTTGACAATTGGATAAGATCGAAAATGCATGTTAATAAAAACACACTTACTAACCATTGATTGAGTTAAGTTCAAATGCAAACGTTTCCTGCTTTATAGAAATCCTAGGTAACATTTTAAATGCCATTGTCACATATTAATGACAAGCAAGCGCGTGCCCTGTACGCCAAACGTCACAAATATATTGTGACAAAAAGTACCTACGGTGAATTTGTGGCTCGGTGTCGAGAACAGCCGATGCAATTGTAACAAAACAAATTGTTGACCTAAATGTTAATGCAATCTGTAATTTGACCTAAATGTTATACCTACTAACTTAATGTTAATGTACCTATTGCATGACAATTTGATGTTATAATTTTAACAATGTGCCAACTTGTAATATGAATTTTGTATGCCTCAATGGCGGGACATAGCAGAACCTGTACCTAACACAACATCTTATGAACCTATGATCCATAATAAATTATTTGAATTGAATAATGCGTTTATGCTCTGGCGTTCAAAAGGTTAAATACGGCTTCAGAGTCAACAAAAAAAGAGCGATTTCCGTAAGCGAATTATTCAAATTGCTCCTTCCTTGAATTTCCCGTGTGGCTAGGTATATCGTATGCTACTTCAAACTACTATTTAAATCAGTCGCAGGACGAAATTTCTCTGATATGTCGAAGCCCCACTTGGTTTATTGGCTAAAATGTCGACGGAAGTCCTATCGTTTAGCAATATCAGAATAATGACATTTTTAAATCAGTTTATCCTTTAGAGACCGACATCGCGATAATAGGACCAATAATCGAGTGTTCCACATCCATTCATACTTCCTAACTAATATTACAGGGAACTTTTTTTTTTGTGAGTGGCGTCTCGAAGTTCAACCTATTAGGCTGTCGATTGCTTAACCGGGCTTGCCTGTGGTGGCCTTAATATAATATTAAAACCTCCAGCCAGGGCTTATAAAAAACTTACAAACTAAGCGACTACACGCTAAGGGCACCCCCTGTGGGGTACGGGCCTCGGCTTAGGGCGTCGCTGGGGGGAGGACAGCTAGGGACAGCTAGTAGATAGAATTCGGCCTTGGATCTGGATTAGGACAAAGCATACTTTTTATCCCGAGAGTATGTTCCCTTGAAATCATTTCTGACTTTAACGCAGGCGAAGCCGAAGGCAGAAGTTCGTTTATAATATAGACCAAGTGGCTTATATTTTGTTTAACTTTCCTGATGTGTAAGCACAAAAACTACGCGACTTGCAAAATACAAGTAAAAAATTCAGTGTAGAAGCAATTTGCTAAGTCGAAAAATCTACACAACAAAGTGGCTGTGTGAGTAGTTCGTATTAAGTAGGTACTGCGTCATTCCATATTTACGCGTTAGCACTAGTACTATGCGTGCCAACTAAGAATAGGACCGCGCTTGCTGCCAACTTCACACGAAAACTGTCAAATAAGTACTGCCAGCAAAAAAAAAGTGCGAAAAAGAATTTTCATATAATTATTTTTTATTGTTCATAGATCTAATTATTGTATAATCGTTATATTCATTAAAAAAAAATACTATTTATAGAATTTCACTAATGGATAATTTTGGATAAATTAATTATACAGGTATGGAAACAGTATTCATAAAAATTTAACAAATACATAGTTAATGCTACTGGTCACCCTAATATGTCGCCATTTTGCTGAGAAGACTAACTGAGAAGCTACCAGTGTGCCGTTAGCTACGCTTTCGTGTATACGCGCGTGTGTCTTATATCTGTTCCCTACTGGACTTCATTGTTATTGTTGGTTTTTTTTTGTTATCATCGTTGATTTTGTTTTTCATATTTGTTAAGTTTGTGCGTTAGAGTGGACTTTCAACTCAAAATGAGTTCGAAGAGAGGTGCGGTGCTCCATCGTAGAGCACGAGAAATCGTTTTTAATGTGCACAAGTACTTCGAAAATGAAAAAAATCGTGCTAATGAACTTCTGCGAAGTTTTACATTAGCAGGAATACAACGCACTCTAGATGGTGATATATCTATATCTAGAGAAATGTACGACCATGAAAGCTACAGAACAATACTATTTATTTATTTTTATTTATTATATACTTTATTGTACACCTCATAATAAGAACAGGACAATCATACATAAAATAAGTGCACAATGGGCGGTCTTATCGCACAAGGCAATCTCTTCCAGACAACTTTTAAGGCGACGATAAGGCGTGAAGGGAACGAAGCCGAAGCCGCTGCTATGGCTGCAGGCCCGAGTACCCAGGGCAAAGTAACCACGTGGCAAGACATTGGTTTTGGACAGCTTCGACTTACTTGCTGTAAGCAATATAATAAACTCTTTTTACTTGGTAAACAAAGAAGTACCAACAATGAAAAAAATTTTTGTCAAAGCTCGGGACGACTTAAATTTTCAAGGAAGCATAACGACCCTGCGCAGGATCATAAAAACCCAACTTGGGTACAGATTCAAGAGGTGCGCTAACAATAGGTCCAAGCTAATTCAAAGACCTAATATCAAAGCTTGGCGTGCAAAATACCTCCGGCGTATACGTCAAAATGATGCACTCGGTGCTGACAAGAAGCCCGTCATCTATTTGGATGAGACGTGGATCCACTCGCATTACACTGTTGCCAAGTGTTGGCAGTCTAGTGAGACCACTGGGGTCCTTAAAAATACGAGTGCTGGACCGCGTTGGATCATTGCCCATGCCGGAGGTGAAACAGGATTCGTGGACGGAGCTTTCCTTATGTTCAAAGCGAAAACAAAAACGGGCGATTATCACGACCAGATGAACGGTGATAATTTCATGAAATGGCTAACCCAGCAGCTGTTACCAAACATGCCCAAAAACTGCCTAGTCGTAATTGACAACGCTCCTTACCACAGCTTCGAAGAAAATAAGCCACCGACTATGAACGCAAGGAAAGCAGAGTTACAGGCGTGGTTCTCCGAACAAAATATTCAGTTTGAAAATGATTTCACAAAGGCCGAGTTATAAGAACTAATAAAAAAACATAAGCCTCCCAAGAATTATGTAGTCGACAACATGTTTGCCAGCCACGGCCATGAAGTTTTGCGTTTGCCACCATATAATTGTGATCTCAATCCCATAGAATACATATGGCATTTAATAAAAAGGCGTGTAGCAGACAAAAATGTAAGCCAGTTAGCCAGCGAGATTGAGGCTCTGACAAGAGAGGCTGTAGCTTCAATCACAGTAGATGACTGGAGACGGGAGGTAAATCATGTTAAAAGACTTGAAGCAAATTATGCTGAAATTGAGCGGCTCGAAGACGATGACTTCAGCTTCATTATAAATACAGGTACCTAACTATAATTTTAGATACTTCTGAAAAAATAAAAAAAGTGAATAATACAGTTTGAGATTAAATTAATAATGTTTTCTCTTATTACAGGCGGAGATAGCAGTGACAGCGACAGCAATGAAGATTCAGACTACGACGACGATGACGCTGTGTTAAGTGGTGTAGAGGAAATATTATCCGATTGATAAAAACTGAAATAATATATATATTTTTTATATACGTGCTTTTATTTTCAAATCCTACTCATTCATAATAAATTTGGCGTGTATGTATGTTTTTCTGTTCCCTTCTTCTTATTTGTTTGTTAAATGTGTGTACATAAACTGTTAAATAAATAAATAAATAAATAAATAAAAATACCAAAAAAGCGTACATTAAATATTTAAACTGAATATAATTTCCTTATTGATTTTTTTGCACACCATACGCTTTGGTAATGAAGTTAGCGCGTATTACTGAACAAAATGGCGTCTTGACAGTCCTATTCTTATTTGGCACGCATAGTAGTTACGCTAATCGACAGGTGTTATTATTCTCGATCGCTTACTTACCATTGTGTGGGTGATTGATGTAGACATTTTAAAATACATATTATTATATTTCTAGCTTCATTTAAGAACATTGGCGCCTGGAAACTACCTATTTCGCTTCCTCATTTCATATTTTTCATCGTTATGGCCTGGGTGGAACTGCTAAGAATGGAGGTTCTGGTTTAAATTCACAGGTTGAATAAAAAGCCAACAGTTTCAATTAGTGCTGGCTTTAGGGTCGCCCCCTATTACAATGAATTTAAACATAAATAGTGAGGTACGGCTGCACCATACTCCTACTTTGAACATAGGAGTAGCGTTATGTCGGAATCCATCTGATATTTTTAACACAATACTAATTTGTATTTTCTCTCTATTCCAGCAACCTTGGGAGCGCTAGCCGCCGGTTCCATGCTGGGTTGGTCAGCCCCAGTGATGGTGAAACTAACTGATGCGGAGAACAACACAAGTGGATACGACTTCGAAGTGACCAAGTCCCAGGGCGACTGGATTGCCTCCATCATTAACCTCGGAGCCGCCTTCATATGCTTCCCTATCGGCATGGTCATGGACATTATAGGACGTAAAAACACTATGTTGCTACTCGTCATACCATTCACTCTTGGCTGGCTGCTGATTACCTTCGGAACCAGTGTGGGTATGCTCATTGCTGGCAGATTCATCACTGGTGTCGCTGGAGGAGCTTTCTGCGTCACAGCCCCAGCTTACACCAGCGAAATTGCCCAGGATTCCATCAGGGGAACGTTAGGAAGCTACTTCCAACTTATGATCACCATTGGTATCCTCTTCGCCTACGTCGTTGGAGGTTACGCCTCAGTGTTCGTCTTCAACATCCTGTGTACCTGCATCCCCATCGTGTTCGGGATCATCTTCTTCTTCATGCCCGAGAGTCCCAGCTTCTTAGTCGTCAAGGGCAGGAACGACGAGGCGAGAGAAGCTCTGATCAAACTCCGCGGCCAGAGTTACGATGTCGACAGCGAGCTGAACGACTTGAAGTTCAAAAATGAAGAATCTAAGAGAAACAAGGTGTCTTACATCGCCGCCATTAAGAAAAAGACCGCTCTGAAAGCCATCCTTATCTGCTACGCTCTGATGTTGTTCCAACAGCTGTCTGGTATCAATGCTGTGATCTTCAACACTTCGCAGATCTTTTCCGATGCGGGAGCCACGATCCCTGCGACTATTTCGACCATAATTATTGGAGTCATCCAAGTCATTGCCACATTCATCTCCAGTTTGGTTGTGGACAAACTTGGCAGGCGTATCCTGTTGCTGCTCTCTGCGTTGGTCATGTGCGTGTGCTCCACTGCCTTGGGCGTGTACTTCTTCCTTCAACAGACCCACGGACCGAACGCGGACATCGTCCAGGCAATCTCTTGGCTGCCTCTCGTGTCTCTCTCCGTGTTCATCGTTGCGTTCTCCCTCGGTTTCGGTCCCATTCCCTGGATGATGGCTGGCGAGCTCTGCAAGATTGACATCAAGGCCTTTGTTGGCTCTACCGCCGGAACATTTAACTGGCTCCTCAGTTTCACGGTCACCAGTACTTTCAACTCGCTCAACGCAGCGATAGGCGCCGGTCAAGTGTTCTGGCTGTTTGCTGGCATCATGCTTATCGGCTTCGTGTTCATCTTCTTCGTCGTCCCCGAAACGAAAGGCAAGAGCGTCGACGAGATCCAAGTCATGTTAGGAGGCGAGCCGACCCAACAGAGACCCGAAGAGAAGAAATAAACCACACAAACAGACTGACAGACATCACATAGTATTTTTGTACTGAGAGTTACACTTAGAAGTTTCTTTGGTGTCACAGTGCTTCGGTATAAGCAATATTATAATTTCATAGAACCAAAGAATTACTATGTATCTTCTAGATGTACCGTTATAGGTTTTACGCTGCGCTGTAAACTATTTATTTAAATTTGTTTTTGAATTTATGATAATATCCAGTCACTGAGGCAGCTTGTACGAATTTTTAATAGGTGCATATTATTATGAATTCAGTTGTAGGTAGAACGAATTTCCCAGATGGAATTTTATCGCGATTAACATGGTAACAATAATAGTTTTAATGTTTAGGCTGAATAGTTAAGTGGTTTTAAAATATGTATCTATTTTTAGGGTTTCGTACCCCAAAGGTCCACTGCGTATTGTCGTCCCTTCGAAAAAAAAAATGGTATACCTACTCTATCTTAATACTAAAATCCAGTTTTGTAACTATTTACTGTAATATGAACATACAGTATCGGTGTATTTTCGTAATTTCTAGATTTGTCTTAGGCGATTGTGAATTTAAACTCCTAAGGTGCAGTGAGTGGACCTCTCATGTTACTTACTATCTATTCCCCCAAGTTGAGTGACTTATGTACCTTGCATGTTGATTTGTAGTTGTTCTTGTAAGCAATGATAATTTTGCTAGTATTTTAAACAATTGAGAAATAACTAGAACTTTGAATCGCTTTATTTCGAGAGATAACTTAAATTTTTCTTTAAGAAATAATGGATTATCAGTGTTTTAGATTCTAGATTTGTTTATATGCTTTGCATAATTATCTTGTGTAGAATATAGATGTTGAATGTGTATTTATCAAAGACCCAGTTGCATATAATTAATAAAAGGGGACTTTTATGTATATGTGTAAGTATGTTGTAAAAATAATATTAGTGAATTTGCTACGGAACCTTTGGATCGATCCTAAACGACGGCTTGTCGCCAATACAAACGACTCTCATATCTAAATGCCATAATGTTGATATTATTATATTAACTTTTATATGAAATGCATGTTTTTGCTAATAAAAAATATGTATAATATTTATATACCTACCTGTAATAATAAAATTTTATTGCCAATTAGCGCAGGATTTGCGAGATTATACTGTAAACATATTTAATTTTTATTTATTTAATAAAGTAAGTAATAGATTAACAGTTTTATTGGCAGTTTTTGCTCAAATGTCAGAAAAAAGTTACAAATTATTCAGAAGAAAATAATCATCAGATTTAATTTTCTAATAAAATTGTAACTAAGTGATTTTTGTAATGAATGCATTAATTTATTGGTTTAAAATTATTTTGTTGTAATAACTAAAAGTTTTATTTTAAATATTTTATGTAAAGTGCACTTACCTATGCCAATGCGATTGCCATAATGCAGGCCAGTAATTGAGCACGAATTTACTAACTACAATATTTTTTAAATAGTGGATTATTATTTAAAAATGATCCTAAATCCTACTTGGGTTTCAAAAGGTCTATAAATTCACAAAGTTGCGTTTATACCTAATTTGCGTCTCGCATATTGTAAGAATAGTGTGTTTGTATATATTGTTACTAGAAATAAGTTTTATAGTGATAATAAATGTGAAAAATATTTATGTAAGTACTTAATTTATTTTTTTAATAAAAATCCAAATTGAATCCCATTTGCTAATTTGTGGAGTTGCAGAGAGCAATTAGGTTTAGATGAGTACCTACCTGCTTTTTATATGGGACCAGTCTACTGCAATTCCTCAAAGCCAGATTCACCAGTCGCGATCACCAGAAAAATACGCAGAGGAAATGAAGCTCGGCGAATCCCAAAGAAACGTTTGAACTGTTTTGGATCCCGCAGAAAAGAACAGCTAGGTCATTGGACTTAAAAGGATCTATAGTAGGTAAATAAGCTCCATTTCAATCTATGATTCAACTGTTTTTAGTTCAGTGTGTCTATGAATCCGCCAACGGTGTCGCACCTCGTAAGAAAGCTCAACCTCCACAATAACTTGTACCATTTTAATTGTGATGATAGAAGTGTTGTGTTAAATAAATAAAATACTTAAAAATAATTTTCTTGCGAATCACTTTAGCTACATGTTACAAAATAAATTTATCTCGCCGCGTCTCTCAGTTCCAGTCAGCGCATCTTCTGCTGAGAAAATATTCTCAAAGTTAAAAGTAACTAGGTACCTACTACTTGAGAAGCACGATTAGTGAAGAAGAGATAGTAAAACGGGGTGGATAGAAATGCAGGGGTGAATAGAAACGAAACTTTTATTGGGATTTTCATCTAAATTCCATACGAATGGTTTCTCAAGAAGCACATAGGTACCTACCTACATAAAAAAAAAAAAAATACTTGGGTTCTTCATTGTTGCAAACAATATTTAAATAACGTGAAACCACCGATCACAGTTTCGTTTTTATTCACCCCTGCATTTCTATCCACCCCGTTTTACCCGGTACTATCTATCAGTGATATCAAGTGAAGCGGCTGGAGTTCTAGCGTCGCCACGAAACTTGTATCTAACTGTAGTCTAACCTACACAAAATTATGGATTCATAAAGCCTAGGGCAACAAACACAAAAATTAAGATTCTCTTGATAGTCTTGAGGTAAATTGAAAAATTATCACGTAATCTACTACCTATAGGCAGGTAGGTGAGATCTACGTCATTTACAGATGCCACGCCACAAGTAAAAATAAGTAGGTTACCTTGCAGCCCCAAGGTAACCTACTTATTTTATAGTTTTATATTATACTTATAGTTCGGTATTCAGCTACGCGTTACTAGCCGTACCTAACGCCCAGCTGAATACCGGACGTAAGAACTCTACTATTTTAATAGGTAGGTACCTTAGAATACTAGGTAAGTGCTATACCTACCTACTGAATTTAGTAAAACCGATAATTTTAGCAATTCTGACTGCATATATAGAGAATCTTACTGATAGGTAAGTACTGTTTGTTGTCTTGACAGTTTAGCTATGACGTAATGTAATACATACAGCCATGATTTCGTACTGCGGAGAAACGCCCACTAAGTACGTATCAACATAAAACATAAATAGTATAGACGCTACCAGTAGTATATTTACATACTAGATACCTAATTTAGAAGGTAGGTAGGTACCTATCATTGTAATTTTGCGTCAAACCACGTGACATGACGCATTGCATCATTTGGGTGTATATGTAGGCAAGGCACTAACAAACGGAGCTAGCACATAATTAGTAGATTGTTTTTGTAGTCTACATTTTATAAACATAAGGTTTGGTAACTATATCATGGTCACAATGAAGTTTATCCATGAAGGGTATAATTTGAGCCGCCTATTTAGTGAGTGGTGTTCCCATTCCCATT
Source organism: Mamestra configurata (assembly GCA_002192655.3). Taxonomy (NCBI): domain Eukaryota; kingdom Metazoa; phylum Arthropoda; class Insecta; order Lepidoptera; family Noctuidae; genus Mamestra; species Mamestra configurata. The sequence goes on from NDFZ01005323.1 coordinate 529,939, forward strand.
TAGGAGCGTCAGAGAGACGACAATTTTTTTGTTAGGCGTTTTGCGAAAAATTGTGTATTTACGTAAAATTACGTAGGTATATTACTATTGGGTGTTAACTACTGTTTTAGTTACACTAAAACATGTTTGCATGCCATCAATAACTGGTGGAATGTGTTTTAGCACTAAATATAATATTATAACATCTATTTCCACATTTTATGCAAATAAATGATTAAGTATTATCTTTGGAGTGTTTTTTCTTCTCAGCTTAGATTTTAATATTTGCGTGCCATCAATAACTGGCGGAATGTGTCTTAGTACTAAATATAATATTATAAAATCTATTTCTACCACATTTTATGCAAATAAATGATTATTATTTTTGGAGTTTTTTCTTGTCAGCTCTTTGGCTGGTTTTAAGCTACATTTACGGGACAAAACTAAGTAAATGCAGCGTGTGGGGTGTTATGTTGGGGGTGTTTATGAGGGGTCCTATTTCGTTTACATCTATTTGCATGAACTTTCTAACGATTCGGCCAGGTATTTAAGATAGCAGCTTTTTGCAAGGTTAATTATTATTATTATTGCTGCTCCCTATCCTGTAAGCTCATAACATTGATGGATAAAAATATTTGGCCAATCAAAACATTTCAAAAAGTGGCCATAGCTTTGAGGAGATGAATCGAGCATTATTTCACTATTCCGTGTGGCCTTGTGACAATGCAGATTGAATCACACTGCATTGTGCAAAACGTAGCAACCTAACTACAATCAATATTCAGAAATACAACGAACATCTGTTGATGATTGATAACAGTTTAACTTTATGTACTTTAGCACTAAAATACCAGAAAAGCAAACAATACATTAAACATTTATGACCAATCAATGTTCAAAGTACCTACGTAGGTTACCTACCAACTAGTAGGTACCATGAGTTTAACCCAACTTGATATGGATTGATTTTGATACCTACATTATATTAACTACACTTCATTGCTCGTTTTTTTCTATGATCTATTTAGTTGGAATTTTATAAGCAAGAAATGTATTGTTTCTTAGTTAAGTCGACCGGCGACCGTGCGATATGATCGGTTATCTGAGAACAGGCGCATGCGACCTCGAAATGAATACCTATTGCAAATAAGTCAGTGCAGTACCATTATAGCCCAGATTGCGGTAAAATATGATCAAAACAATAGCTTGTAATAAAAATAATGTATTCGTTACATTTATACACTCGAGTACTAAAATATACATAATTATTCACACAAAAGGTGATATTTAAGGTACACATTTGGGACTAAAACTATTAAGTATATACATTGCCGTAACTTAGGACCAAAATATATCTATAACCGGGCAATGTAAATACTTTACGGGCATCAATCACTCACCTACATTTTTTTATCTAATTTAAAACACATTTTTCTTCTTTTTGGAGTTTAGTTAAATTTATCTTTGGTGAGTTTGGTAACATGGGGGTAAAATCTAAACATGATTATCTACTCTTAAGAGCGCTTACGCACTACGTCCGATCCGAACCCAATCAATATCCGTCAAAATTCGGACCTAACTCGGATATTGCTTACGCACTACCTCCGATTCAAATCCGTGATTCAGACGTATTTTATGGGAGGCGCTGCAGACAGTCCCGTCCCCCGGCCCCCCGGTTCGGACGTAGTGAGCAACTGTTCATACAAATAATACTATGGTCCGTCAATATGTTATCCGAAATTCTCGGATGACGGAGAGATTTCGGATGACGGAAATCGGGTGTAGTGTGTAAGTTACCATACAAATTGTTCTACGACTACGCCGGACCGTCTTTTCACGGATAATGATCGGGTTCGGATCGGACGTAGTGCGTAAGCGCTCTTACATACAGAAAAAACGTTGTTAATTATATTATCTATCTCATCATTATTTTATTTATTCTCTCTTAACTTCATGTGTGTTACAAGACATTTAAGTTAGCAGCCTTATTATGGCATGGATGCACCTTATCTATTCCTATGAAGCCATAAAATGTGAATTTGTGCATTAGGAATTACTAGTATTTGGTGTCTGAAATTAGAACTTCAATTTCAATGCAAAATGTTGACAGATTTCATAGGTTAATAAGATAAGGTGATCAAATATTTTTAATTGGGAAAATACATTTTACAAATTAATACAAAAAAAAACCCTGCTTTGCCAGTGGCTGTCCCTGAGAAAAATGGGACACCCACAGTCAAACCTGGTTACAGCCATGATCCTACAGTTGAAATAACATACAATAATAAACTCTATTGCAGTATTAATAATGCCTATGCTGCTATAACTTAGCTGCCTATCACTATTTTGAAACAGATAAAATATAATTTATCTAACACTCTAATGATAATGGGCTGATTACATATTTACAGCATGGTTTGTTTACACCATTAAATTAATGATTCTACAAGTTTAAGCTTGAACTTCCTCCACCTATCTTAGAATATGCACTTCTGTAGAAATTACAACAAAACAGAGAATTCATGATCTCATTCAGGGATGTTGAACTGTGGGTTCTGTACAGGCCTGAGGAAACCTCTTCAATATTAGCTTCTCCTATGAACTGATGCAGATCACTCTTAGGGAAACCATCCTTATAATACTGCTTAATCGTATCATAAGCGTCCATGATCACTGATATGAACAAACTCAATACTACATAAATGTACAAACTTATGAATGAATATAAGTACACTCGGCTGAACCACCACAGCATTGGTGATTTTTTCGACATAATTGAGAATGTTGCGAACATGTCATCTCCGTTTATCAAAGAGAATAGACATTCGGAGGTCGTCGCCAAAGATCTGAACTTCATGTGATATGGACCTAAGATTAGCCAACCACAGAACGTGAAGCCTGCATATATTAGCAAAGCGCAGATTGAGAATCTGAAGATCTTAGGAGCTGCTTTCTTCAATGTCAGTATAACTACGTTATACGTCTTGAAGAATCCCAGATATCTCAGTACTCCAAACCACACAAGTAAATTTCCAGTGCCCAAAAAGAGGGAACACACATTCCACTGGTCATTCGTAAATTGATTTCGTTCAATCTGTTCCTTAATTGCTGATCCCATGATGATTAGTATATCATTGACTATGATCATGATGTACCAGATATTCAGGAACTCTAGTCTGCCGTCCATGCTCAAGTCTTTGTCATAAGTTTGCCTGAAGAACTGTACCGTTAGCTCTTTCAATAACTGAGCTCTGTAAATGGCCCTGCTGCACAAAATAAAAGATACAGCACATATCAGGATCACAAGAATATTCAGTATACTTCTCAGAACTTGGTCTATTTTGTTATCCGTGATGTATGCGGTGTCTCCTTTGCAAGTCAATTTGTAAGGTTCTGCCTCCAAGTATAGAGACATTTGTCCATCATGGTCTTCATTATCGAAAATAACTGCTACATCAAATAGGTAGCAGTCTGGTGGGGTGATTGGTCCTGCAGCTCTGAAGTTTATTGTTTTTAATGAGAACATTAGTTTTGCTCGCACTAGTGATGCAAAAGTTATATTTAAACCTGCATCTTTAATAAATGATTGAGAATGAAACACTGAATCATTTGACTTCGTAAAGTTTATGCAGGTCTCTACAATTTCGGAGTTGAATTCATAGCTCTCATTGAATCCGTTAATTATGCCTTGTTTGTAATTAAATTGACAAAAAACTGGGGGTGGTTTATTATTATTCTCATCATTGTATGAGTATGGTCCAATTGCACTTGTTAGGACATTTGAGTATCCGTCATAAGCATAATCCAGTGTGTTATAAAATTCTTCTATTTTATATACTGCAAGAGGTCCGGCACCGGGCGGATAAGCGTTGATCTCTCTCGTTGAGTCCCAGCCAAGGAGAAACAGGTGAGAAAACGTGATACGATTGTCCCACGTGTAGTTGACGTGATTATATCTGTTGTGTGCAAACAAGCACAGTTGGAACGTAACTAGAACAATCTTTATCACCTGAACTACGAATTTGTAAGGAAACTTCCGCTTGGCCTTCCACTTCTCGATTGGGTTCATAAAGAAAAACTGTAGCTTACGTCGCATCTTCTCTTCCATCTGAGTTAGCTCGTTGAAGGATGCTGATCGCGGGGGGGAAGTACCTTGATGATTTTGATTTCCGTGGTTCATCTCGCTGCTTGTCGCCATTCTTGGGTCTTCCTCCCCTTCAGAGCACGTAGTCTCCTCCGGGGACGTGATACTCTCCATTGTTATTGATTCTACAATAATTTTCGTTGATCAACAAAGGTCAGGTGATTTACGGACATTTACTTTTGCGTTGGAGAACTTTACCTTCGTCTATGTAGATGCAGTTTTAATCCTGTTATACAACAGAAGTCGAAATCACGTTCATATAGTCCGATTCTTTGTTCGAAGATATTTGTTTTTCAATGACACAAAACTACCACCACAAACTCGACTCAGCGACTGGGAAAGTAGGTAATAAAAATAAAATGTCAACTCGACATTGTCAATAATGTTATCCTTGAGTTTGACATTTCTTATGACAGCTCTCTCTTCATGCCTCTGCCCTCTAACGTCACCACGGAGCACAGATTGAAAATGAATGAAGGAAAGCGAAAGGGAACGTGCACGGCGTTAACTATGCCATCTAGTGTAGATTATTCCTAACTTAAACATTAAGAATACTTGACATTGACGCCTCCGTACTGCTACCTATAGTTCCTGCACGCGCCGATTAGGGGAACGTGCACGAAGTAGACTGTGCCACCTAGCGTTGTATTTCAAATCTTATAAGTAAAATGTACAGACACCAGCACATCAAGCTACCCGAAACTGTCTTTTCCCAATCAACCTTGAACCTAAAACCTCAGCGATAAGGTTGAAAATCTATTAAAGAAATGACAGATTGTGGTAGCTCGTGCTGGGGTCTGTACTTGACAATTACATTTCTGTGCTGCCTTCCATAGTCCTGCTTGTTTCCTAGGCTTATGTGCTGGATTTTATTCAAAAGCTTACCACAAAATATGTGCAATGTTAGTTCGCAAATCCACTCCAATCCAACGGAGGGTGAGAGTGGCTTTTATGTGTGGAGTGTAAGCGAAGCAATAAATAACGTCAAAATCAGAATACAGCAAAATAGGGTATGACTACATTAGCGGCTGTCTATGGGTTGACGGTCCTTTGGCAGTCTCAGCTCAGCTGTCAAAATTGTCCAAGTAGTCTATGGTCAATGTCGTAGATACACATCACGATATTGGAGAAAAGTTCGAAATTTTTAATTTTATGCAGTCAAAAATAGCACAGGAAGCATTGTAGAAGTTTGTTTTCACTACACAAACAACTATGGCTTTAACAGTGGACAAATTGATAAACGACGAAAGGTATAATGTGCATTTTATTATCGCATACCTACGTGTTTGCTAATTTTTCAAGGGAAAGTTTGCTTTATTCTTTATAAGTATTACATACAATTTCCAATGAAATTTTATTGTGATCTCCGCGAGAATAAGAAGCTAAATCGTGACGTAACTGATTAAAGTAGCTCGTGTAAAGTTGATAGTCGCTATTTGAGGAAATTGCAAGTCAAATGTTAATGTAAACTTTTGCAATGTTTACACATTCAATCTTTATCCAAGTGGCACATAGTGTAGGCAAGTGCCTGGATTATGTGGCAACTGCATGTTTAGTAACACCTGAACTGATTTCCTGTCAAAACTGGTAGCAGAAGGGAAGACTATGAATTTGACCATGACCTGAGATTTGAAATAATACTCTGTGATGTATCTAGGATAAAAAACGGTAGTCTTGTATAAATATTACCTTGTCTCAATGCCTGGTATACAATTTATTTCATTTTAAAACAGTTATTTGTCAATATTTATGAATTTCTTTGTTATGGTGACATTTAGTTCCCAAAATAACATGAAAGGTTAAATCTATGAATGACAAATAATAACTACTATACAATTCGGCGCCAGCCCTATGTCAGGTAAATCAACCATTTTCAAGTAATGTGGTTTGGTTTTGGGCCTTTAATTTGTGCTAAAATCATTATTAATTAAAAATAAACCTTTAATAATAATTATGGAACATGACTTGCATTCAATAATAATAATAATATCTTGGGACAACTCACACACAGTCATCCAATCCCAAACTAGGCAGAGCCTGTGATATGGCAACCAGACAACTGATAAACATACTTATATATTTCTAAATACATACATATTGTAGACAATATGATATTAATGAATGCTTGTTTAATAAAAAACTTCTAAAAAATAGCAAGTAGGCATTATCTCACTTATTTTATTTTTGTTATTCAAGATGCCTATCAAGCATTTATTTATCTCTAAAGAAACAGGGAAATCTAAGTAAATTATCATCAAGCAAAGATAACCACACACCAGCAGGTTTTTCATGATTATCCCATAAGTAAACAAAAAACAAAAGCCACTAATTGATTTTTATGTGATAAAAACCTCTTTATTCATACAGAAATAGTTTAAACAAGATCACTGCATGTTTGTATACTTATTTAAAAATCATAAGATCACCCATACAGTATAATTAATGAGAAATGTGTGTGCTATGCACCTGCTTACTTACTACCTATCCCATTGCAGAATACAGCCATGAACTTATAAAGGCCAGTAATAAACAGTCAGTATAAATTCTGCCAATCCAAAATGATCTTTAGGACTATCAAAACATGTACCTTCATGAAAGTTTCTTTAATTCATCTATGTATCAGTGATGTAAATAAATTGAAAAAGAAACTCTGTCACTTGATTTCATGGTTTGAATCCTTCAGACATGAATTATTCTTGCTTGTGCCAGTCAAGAGTCAAACTCCACACTTTTTTTTTTTTAATCAATCCATACAATCCACTGCTGGGCAAAGTCCTCCCCCAAGTTCTTTCAGGAATTCTTATCCCACGTCTCTTCATTCCAGTCCTCATTTTACGCCTCCAAGTAGAGGCTACACCGTCACCCATTGTATAGAGACTTACCCAAAAGTCATAGTGGATGCAGCTGCTGTAATAGGTACTAAGACTTTTTTTTTTCTCTTCCAGATTTAGCGGTGACAATGTCCTACAGTTCCTCCTATATCTGCCTTTTGGTATATTGCTGTTGATATTCAGAGTATTCCTCGCGTTGATATTATGGATTGCATCAATTATACTGCCAAATAAGTCAGCTGTGAGGCAAATGCTATCAACGCTAGCCTGCTGGACGTTCGGTAAGAAAGTTAGCAGTTGAAACTGGTTTTTAATTGTTTTGTTACTAAAGAATGTTTGAAATGCAACTAAGGTTGATTCATATTATTGGATTAAAGTGTTTTTGTGTGACAGAAAAGTTGAGTGAAAGTTTATTTGTAAGTTATATTTGTATTATTTGAATAATACATATATGTATTAGTCAAATAAAATTATTTGATTTGACCTCAATACTAACACAGTTTAGTGCAGAAGGTTTTGACATTGATTTTCCTCAAAACAGGTTTATATGTAAGACCCTTATAGACTTAAATTTATTTTTATCATTTGGTTTTTCCTTATGCTGATTATCATTCCACACCTCCCGCGCATTAGGCGGGAAGGCAGGGGGTATTATTTTTAAATTTGTTTAATTAATTTTGTTTTCAGGATGGAGATATAACTTCATCTTTTTGCTGATGAGCCACAAAACATATGACTATTAGCGGGTTAGAAACTCGATTTTTCGTGAAAATATCGTTTTTAAGAATTGTGTAGTATTTATATAATATTGCATAATGGTACTAAAATCTCATTTTTTCCAAAAAAACATTTTACGACTTTTTGCGTGGGAGGTATCGAATTATTTAAAAGAATTATACTAAATTGCCAATTGTAAAGTATTTTATATATCTCTTTTGTTTAGACGAGAGCCATTCAAGGGACTTATAACTCCTATTGTGTCTGAATGGAATATTATGTTGGAATAACAATCTTCTTGAAATGATCATGGCTTTTTTATAATGTAAATAAATATTATAAAGAGGCACCTAAAAATATTTTTTTGATTGTGGACTGACGAAATCTGAATTTTCAAATTACTGATTTTTTTTCATTGACGGTGCATCCAAGCAGTAGTATTTAAAATAATAATAATCTATTTATTTCATAAATAATTCCATATTCATACAAAGTCAGTACAAATGAAAATACAAAGATATTAGTACCATAATAACTTAACAACTATGTTAGTATACATTCACAGCATTTAAAGGAACATGTAGTTGACTCAAGTACCAAATTAAAGGACAATCCAGTTTGTTAGCAATGACACTCAGGTGCCTGTTGGTGCTGGCACACATCCTGTACAACAGGGACGCTGCTCGCTTGCGCCTGATCGCATCGAAGTTATCAGTCTGGGCATCCCGAGGCACTACAAAAGTGTGGCAGCCTCAACAGCATCCTGAATGCATGAGTGTAGTGGACGCGAAGTGCGTTAACGGCTTTTTGATTGAAGCTAGTCCAAAGGCTACCTATGGTATTTCTACACCATAGGCTACTTTTCGTGCTATAACAGCAGATCTGTGTGGAAAAGATAGTATTTGATAGCACTTAAAATATTTCCATGACCAGCCTACAATGTTTCCCCATTACTGGGTCACAGGAAAGCCGTAAATTAAAACCTTTTCCTAGCCAACTTCGGCTTTTTCATTTACTAGCTACCGCCCGCGGCTCCGCCCGCGTGTCTGTCGAAAATTAACCCAAGGGAAATTACTCCCGGAATAAAAACTATCCTATGTCGTTTCCCGGAACTCAAAGAATCTCTATACCAAATTTCATTCGTTTGCGCGTGAAGAAGTAACAAACATACACACACACACACACACACTCACACTCACAAAATTTCGCCTTTATAATATTAGTGTGATATATTGTATGATATTTTCTTGTTTCCAGGTGTGTATGTGAAACTAAAGGGAACGCGCGACCCGCGCTGTAGCGTCATGGTGGCAAACTATGTGTCGTGCTTGGACTCACTTGCTGCCTCCCATGTCCTTGGGACAATTAGTGTGAGTATCTAAACAAATTTTGAGTAAGCACAAGAGATTAAGTTGTGGAAACACATTAACATTCAACTTGTCAGCACATTGAACTCTTTGGCATTTTATATCCAGACAGTGACTACAAATTTATATGCAAATGTACTTAAGTTAGTCAGATTGTTTACAATTCGTCGAATAAACAAGTACAATCTGATGGAAAGGTCAACAATTTTATGAAAGTACTAGCTATCGCCCGCGGCTCCACTCGCGTGAATGTCGAAAGTTATCCCAAACGATCATCATCATCTGCCTAGCCTTTTCCCGGGGTCGACTTCCAGGCAAACCGGATTCAGCTGAATACCAGTATTTTACGTGGAGCGGCTGTTTACAAGACCACAACCCATTAACTGGGTAACACGGTAGTTCTTGGCAAGACTGGAGTCAGATTTACTGGCTTCTGACATTCCGTAACGTTTGATTCTGATCCCAAAGGAACAAACGCCTGGGATAAAAAGATACTATAATCTACCTCTGCGCCAAATTTCATCAAGATCCGTTCAGCAGTTCTGATGTGATTGAAACATCCATCCAACCATCCAAACCACACTCGCATTTACCAACTTCTGCATACAGAGGTTTTAGCTAAGAGTTATAAAAAACCTCAGAATTACTTGGTCTATATTTTATCAAAAGATAATTTTCAAAGATATTTAACAAACAAAGCGAAAAACACGATACACTGCATTGTGTGACAGATATCTGTTTCTAGCCTAACTTCTAATCTACAAAACAAACCAGACATCATCGCAATACAAAGAAATGCCTAAACATGATAAAATACTAGTAGCTGTTGTCATTATATGTATAAAAAAGAAAACAAAAATAAGATAAGAATCCTTTTCACCACAAATGATAATATTATTGCCATATATAGGTATATTACAATCATTCGCTTTTTATTGCTCTCTCCAATACATATGTATGATAATCTCAGGTCAATAAACTTCTATACATTGGCAATATTGATATATGTATTTTTAAGTGCAGGTGTACTAACTTAGGAAGTTATTAAATAAAATTAATATACTTCTGGTTTCTGTCGACTGTTTCGTTTGGCTTTGATTCTCGGGTTGGGTAGAGCATTATTGGGATTTTTCATCTGGAAATTCAACTTTGAAATTATTTTTATTTCTTTACGGTTATAGTCGGGATTTGTGACCGATTAATGGCAATGAGTTCGCCACCCATTACAAGGGATTTAAATACACTGTGTCTCGGAAAGGTACCATATTTAACCTTTTGCCCGCCACGGTCGGCTATAGCTGACAAATAAAAAAAAACGGCGAATTTGTGGTTTGGCGTCGGGGGCATACCGATGCGTTTATACTCTGGCGTTCAAAAGGTTTAAAAATAAATCTTGAATGTTATCATCAACTGACCATTTTTTTTTTACACACTTACTGTTTATTTACAAAATTAGGATTATAAATTGTGACAAAGAGGACCCTGTGTAAATAGGTCACTTAGAGGCATGTACAACTTTCAAAGAATTTGTGGTACATTGTAATTATTATGAAATACAGTAAAAAAGGTGGGAAATTGACGGCTTCTTGATGAAAGTTGCTCATGGCCAGAAGCAGCTTTTAAAATATGACTACCCCATTACACCTTGTATAACTAGTAAACTCTGAGCATAATACTTATACATGTCACCAGAAAATGCCCAACTCCGTAAGATTATAAAATAGTTTGAGAGATTGTAAACTCTCGATAAATTGTCAACTGAACATTTGGAATACTATTTTACGCATCAAAATTCGATAGTCTATATAATCTCTCAAGTTACTTTTTTTTTTTTTTAAGGATAGGAAGTCGTCAAATGACTTGTTCCGCTCTGGGTGGAGCGGAAGGGCGTGTCAGACTCTTACTGATTAAAACCCATCCGTGTTCCTTCCAAAGCCCTTTGCGCTCCTGGGCCGCGGTGACTCTTTCGAACAAATTCCGCAACCCTGGCAACAAACGAATACTTACAAACATATTTTGAGTATTATCGTTATCTTACCTTGCCTGCCTTTATTCTTTATTTTTGTAAGGTGGCATGTTATGCGCTCAGATTTTTAAAACAGCCTCGTCATGTGCACAAGGATAATGTCCGCGGTTATTAACCTTTTTGTAGATGTGACTTTGTGACTCACCGGCGTCATTACCAACCGTTTTTATATACCTACACAACACATGACATTAAAAAAAGCTGTAGGTACCCTATCAGTACATCGGAAACCATTTAAATCTATGCATATAATAAAAATGTAACGGATCGCTGTCTGTACATGGAAGATATAAGAGAAAAAATACTATTGGGACCTCTATCAACGTAAATAGCACCCAAAACAATGATTGTTAGAATTTTTGTCTGGTATGTCTAATTATGGTAATTATTTGTAATCACATTAGGTTCAATCTAATAGAAAGTGTACTTATAAAAAAATAGTCTTCTCTTAGTAATAAACACCTAGTCAGTCTCGTAATTAACAATCAGCATTCAATATAAAACTTATTTTAATTATGCGGTAAAGCATCATAAAATGCATGACAGTCCACCGGAATTACACTCTTCAATTCTTGCAGGTGTGCAAATTTTGTATCAGTGATGGGGAGCTTATTCCGATGAAGTTGTTTATATTGTGTTACGATGGGAATTTTGGTAACTCGCTGAGGCAAACATTGCCAATCATCAGAATGGTTTTATACTGTATCTGTCCCTCTGGAACATACATCAATGCTTTTATATCCGTCACCTTTGGATCCCCTGGTTTTCTCCCTGGTCTGATAGAATTATAACGCCAAGTTGACGTGTCTGTGTAGTCTTTAATAAAATCATAATCAATCATTGTAGTCTCGTAAGGATAAGGTTTTTGTCTAGCCTCCAAAGTTGCAGATAGATAGTCACTGGGCACATGGATCAAACGGTTTTTCAACTTCCGTTCTATCGCGCTATGGACAGAATCTCCCTCCATTTGAGTGTGGCCGACCTCCAAATATTTTTGAATTATAGTTACATTATGTTGCATCGAAAAATTGAGTAGCGCATTACTCAAAACATTGTTTCGATTCTGTCCAGTACATCCGTCACTGTATACAATTATCGGGAGACGTTTAGGTATGCAAAATTTTACTAAGTAGTCCGTCAATAATGTAGCGTAAGTTGAAGCTGTAAGGTCTGCATCCACCTCTGTGAACCAGTAACACATTACATGATGCGTAGTCAGATCATAAACCGAATAGTTGTGCAATGCTAGCTTCGTTTTATAATACACCGCACTTGCTGTAACAAAAGGGCATACTTTGACAGCTTGAAGATCTACTGTGACTACTATACACTTTCCCTCACTAGCCTCCAGCTTGTCTCTAGCTTTTTCAGCTCTCGCATTATCCTTGCGAATAAGATGAGCCTGATAATCAAATTCTGTTACATTGCCTGTCTTGAAACCTTCGCATGTGTCGCACATATCTTTTTTTAATTGATGTATGGCCAAATTCTTCTCTTTAAACATGCTATTAAAATTTTTCATTGAGTATGGAACGGCATCACGAGTTTCACAGAAGCTTTTATAGATTTTGTGGAGATTTGCTATAGAATGGTAAATTGGTTCCAGAAAAATTTTATTTGTATTTTGTCGGTTATAATGCGATGGCATTTTTGGCAACGAGTCGAAAAATTCATGTAACACAGCTAATCTTTCAATCCTTAAGGTATCAACAGATCTCACTCTAGATAAATCAGCACTATCCTGAGATTTATGCATCCCGTACTGGCTAGATCTAACCCAGGAACGTACTGAAAATGGACCGATGCTTAGGGTGTTTAAGAACATCTTTTTACATACCTTTTTAACACTGCTGGTCCCACTAGAATCCGTCACAGTCAAGCTATATTCAAATGAACACTTACGTCTGGAATCATTTTGAACAGTACATTTCTTTTTGTTCTTACATACCACATGGCTAGCTACGAATATCTTCCGTTGATCCCAGTTCATCTCATTCCAGAATTTATTAAAAATGTGAGTTCTATCTTCTTCCAATATGCCTGCACACTCTCTTACGCTGCTTTTTTTGCAAAACTCCGATTCACAACGGCCTGCCATTACTCTTCCCGTCCGATGTTTATTTTGCTTCATTTTTTTTCCTCTTGGACGCGAGTAACCAAAGTATGGTTTACCTTCCATATGCAAACGCTTATTCAAGTTCTTCTTCCACAACTTCTTATCTGCCTTACGTCTTCGACGTATTCGTCGAAAACGTAAGGCAGATAAGAAGTTTAGTTATTTAGTTGGTATTCCACTACTCATATCTCCATAAAAAAATTCGTCCTGGTTAGAAGTACTTGGTGCGGAATCATGATTCGATTCATTTTGACATTCGTCAGTTTCCACTGATTCAATGTCTGAATTAGAATGTTCAGTTTTGGATGTATCCAAAGACAGAGTTACAGATAATGTGGTTGCACTGCAAGTTGATCTACTGCTGCAGCGACTTAAATTGAAAGATGCAGGAACTTCTAATACCTCATTTGGTGAAGTCGGGGTATCCAACGATGCAGGAATTTGCAATGACATGCTAGAAGTTGTAGATTCCATTACCTCGTTTGGTGGAGATCTGGTATCCGGTGGGTAATTTTTATCACAAAGACAAAGATTTATTAATTTAAGCGTTCGTTTACTCGGCATGTTTACCTACAAAACAATACAAATCGTGTTAGTAAGACGCGTAAATGTAAAAAGTTAGTGACAATAACTTCTATCTGATCAGTCAAACAAGTAGTAGCGACATAACAACAAAAAATCTTGAGATGGAAATACCTCTTAACTATTACTCGGATCTTACAACTTATTTTCTCAAGGCAAAGACCGACGTTTTCATATTTTTATAAAATAAGTTAATAATAACCTTCGTCATCAATTATAACATTCAATTACTACTATTAATATTAAAAAACAAGTGTAAT
>NDFZ01005324.1:0-43690 GCA_002192655.3 Mamestra configurata
AAGAGATTGCCCTGTGCGATAAGACCGCCCATTGTACACTTGTTTTTTTTAAACGTTTTTACTTACTATGTTTGTAATGATGTGTACAATAAAGTATATAATAAATAATAAATACATAACGCAAAGTCCCAAGTTGCAGAACGGTTTAAGCCTCGTATCCACTAGGCAACATTTGACGCGCGACATGATGCACAACATGTTGCTCATCATATTGAACGGCGACGAAGAACTTTTATTCAGTAACATTGTCAATGTTGCGCGCCTGCTGGCAACGTCGCGCGTTGTTGTGCAACGTTGCTGAACATGTTGGGCGTCATGTGTTGCGCGTCAAATGATGCTAATGGATTCGAGGCTTTATAATGCGCACAGCAAAGGAGTGGAACTCTCTGCCTGTGTTTCCGAACGCATACTCTTCAAAATTAGAGTGAACAGGTTTCTTCCGGGTAAGCTCGCTCCATCGTCGACTTTGTCTCTGTCATTTATGACCTAGACTAGAGTCAAGAGCAAACCCATATAAAAAAAAATACGGTTACATGGGACGTGAGAGAATAAGAGTTCCACTCCATGAACTCATCCCACCGGCCCCCTTCTACCATCGGACATCTAGACGCACTGCAAGTAACCATCCCTACCTTGTTGCTATTCCACCAATTCGCACTAAACGTTTCCAAACGTCTTTTATAATGCGCACAGCAAAGGAGTGGAACTCTCTGCCTGCGTCTGTGTTTCCGAACGTATACAACCCTAATCTCTTCAAAGTTAGAGTGAACAGGCTTCAGTCTATTGAATTAGTAGTTTTCAGAATTATTTGGGAACATGCAAAACATGATATAATTTACCAATGACTGTAAAAATATAATTATTTTTTGCATTCAATATTGATTTTATTCTACGTCTAAAACCATTGTTTATAAGCAGAGATCGGAATAGGTAGACTAATATTTACCTTATGTTCGTAGAAGTAAGTAATAAAGATTTGATAATACCTCCTGTAAAATCCCGGAATCACTGACACAATACACTGACAGTTGGCGGTTTGAATTATTTTGATTTTGTGTCGCTTGGTGCGATATTTCAAACTTTCTGCGTGGAAGCATGCGGGGACCGAGGGGTGCGCGCGGTGAAATCGGTGCTTTCGAGCTATCATTTATTTTAGAGGTACCTACGGCCTTACCTC
Source organism: Mamestra configurata (assembly GCA_002192655.3). Classification (NCBI taxonomy): domain Eukaryota; kingdom Metazoa; phylum Arthropoda; class Insecta; order Lepidoptera; family Noctuidae; genus Mamestra; species Mamestra configurata. The sequence goes on from NDFZ01005324.1 coordinate 1,178, forward strand.
CAAAGATTTATTATTAAACACTTTATTTTACGCATAAGAACAGCCGGTCGCTTCTGAAAACATGTCGAAGTGAAGGCTTAGGTATAGTGATCACGAGGTGAGCTGTCAATCCATACAATCAAGATGTCACGTGATCACGGAGTGAGCTGTCATTCCATCTTGATTTATATAGATTGACAGCTCACCTCGTGATCACTTCACCCAAGCCTTCACTTCGACATGTTTACATAATCGACCGGCTGGACAATCATTTATAAAAAAACAAATGTACAATGGGCGGTAGTAGTGGGGTATTCAAAAAATGGCCTTAATGCAGGGATAGTGTAAGTAATTACTAGCACTCACTCTTCTGAAGATTCTTCTGAGCTGCTAGCTTCTGAAGACGACGAGGCTGATCCGGAGCCACTGCTCTCCGGCTCGGAGTAAAAGGTTTTATTTTTCTGGAAACAAACCGTTAATAGTAGTTTTAGCAGCCATCTTAGTATAGTGGGAAGAAAACAAGCCGGTTGACGTCTTTTATTTTTTAAATTCAAACAATTTGGGAATCTATACTTATACCTATCTATACATATAATAAAAATGCAACGGATCGCTGTCTGTACATTGAAGATAGCACCCAAAACAATAATTGTTAGAATTTTTGTCTGTTTTTCTGTTTGTCTGTGCGACCACCACCCATGTCCCCATCATATGGGCCGAATCATAAGGAGACGGTTGCGGATAGCGTCTATAAAAATAGGCAGCGCTAGTTGTTTCTTGACTCCTTAACAAGTTATCTCGTCCTGCCCCTCGATGCCTTTCTCCAGTGACCTTAGCGCGAGTTTTTTAACGTTTTCGATCGCGTTACCGTAAACGTCAATTTGTATTGAAAGTGAACAAGCGCCGTCTGGTGACAATAACTGGAAACTTTTTTTTCCATGCAATTTGACATAAGCGAACGTTTACGCTAATGCGATCGAGAACGTTCAAAAACTAGCACTACTAAGGCCACAGCAGGGGCCCCTGCTTATTTACCACCCCACTCAATTAGGACGCCACAAGAGAGGGTCTCTTGTGGCATACGTAACATTCTGCTGCAGCAAATATACCTTGAAGCACGGAATAGATAATAGTGCTCGAAGTCAGTATGTAAATATCTCGCATTAAGGCGCCGCTCCATAGCAACCCGCAGCTAAAATAGGTGCATAGGTCTTTTTTTATTGGAAATCATCAAATGACTTTTGCCGCTCTAGCGGTTGTGTCAGGGGGTCTACTCTCTAAACCCGAAGTCCGTAGTTTCGGGCTTAGTTGCGGGCGTATTCTACACCGTAAGAATGAATGACATTATTATATTTGACGATTTGACAGTAACTGTCAAATCGAGTTGTCATTAATTCTTAGGTTAGGTGATACGGGCTAGAATACGCCCGAAACTACCGACATCGGGCTTAGAGAGTAGCCCCCCAGTCTTGAAACACAACAGCGAAAACACAGCTCCCACGTTCGTCAGTTTACCTGTGTGTCATCGTGGTTGTCAGCCGGCGCGTCGTGCTTGAGGGGCGCAGTCTCCCGCAGCTGCGCGGCTAGCGTGGCGCGCGGGTGCAGCGGCAGAGCGCGGTAGCCGCCCGCCGCCGAGCCGATGTACTGGGACACCTCGCACGTTCGTCAGTTTACCTGTGTGTCATCGTGGTTGTCAGCCGGCGCGTCGTGCTTGAGGGGCGCAGTCTCCCGCAGCTGCGCGGCTAGCGTGGCGCGCGGGTGCAGCGGCAGAGCGCGGTAGCCGCCCGCCGCCGAGCCGATGTACTGGGACACCTCGCACGTTCGTCAGTTTACCTGTGTGTCATCGTGGTTGTCAGCCGGCGCGTCGTGCTTGAGGGGCGCAGTCTCCCGCAGCTGCGCGGCTAGCGTGGCGCGCGGGTGCAGCGGCAGAGCGCGGTAGCCGCCCGCCGCCGAGCCGATGTACTGGGACACCTCGCACGTTCGTCAGTTTACCTGTGTGTCATCGTGGTTGTCAGCCGGCGCGTCGTGCTTGAGGGGCGCAGTCTCCCGCAGCTGCGCGGCTAGCGTGGCGCGCGGGTGCAGCGGCAGAGCGCGGTAGCCGCCCGCCGCCGAGCCGATGTACTGGGACACCTCGCACGTTCGTCAGTTTACCTGTGTGTCATCGTGGTTGTCAGCCGGCGCGTCGTGCTTGAGGGGCGCAGTCTCCCGCAGCTGCGCGGCTAGCGTGGCGCGCGGGTGCAGCGGCAGAGCGCGGTAGCCGCCCGCCGCCGAGCCGATGTACTGGGACACCTCGCACGTTCGTCAGTTTACCTGTGTGTCATCGTGGTTGTCAGCCGGCGCGTCGTGCTTGAGGGGCGCAGTCTCCCGCAGCTGCGCGGCTAGCGTGGCGCGCGGGTGCAGCGGCAGAGCGCGGTAGCCGCCCGCCGCCGAGCCGATGTACTGGGACACCTCGCACGTTCGTCAGTTTACCTGTGTGTCATCGTGGTTGTCAGCCGGCGCGTCGTGCTTGAGGGGCGCAGTCTCCCGCAGCTGCGCGGCTAGCGTGGCGCGCGGGTGCAGCGGCAGAGCGCGGTAGCCGCCCGCCGCCGAGCCGATGTACTGGGACACCTCGCACGTTCGTCAGTTTACCTGTGTGTCATCGTGGTTGTCAGCCGGCGCGTCGTGCTTGAGGGGCGCAGTCTCCCGCAGCTGCGCGGCTAGCGTGGCGCGCGGGTGCAGCGGCAGAGCGCGGTAGCCGCCCGCCGCCGAGCCGATGTACTGGGACACCTCGCACGTTCGTCAGTTTACCTGTGTGTCATCGTGGTTGTCAGCCGGCGCGTCGTGCTTGAGGGGCGCAGTCTCCCGCAGCTGCGCGGCTAGCGTGGCGCGCGGGTGCAGCGGCAGAGCGCGGTAGCCGCCCGCCGCCGAGCCGATGTACTGGGACACCTCGCACGTTCGTCAGTTTACCTGTGTGTCATCGTGGTTGTCAGCCGGCGCGTCGTGCTTGAGGGGCGCAGTCTCCCGCAGCTGCGCGGCTAGCGTGGCGCGCGGGTGCAGCGGCAGAGCGCGGTAGCCGCCCGCCGCCGAGCCGATGTACTGGGACACCTCGCACGTTCGTCAGTTTACCTGTGTGTCATCGTGGTTGTCAGCCGGCGCGTCGTGCTTGAGGGGCGCAGTCTCCCGCAGCTGCGCGGCTAGCGTGGCGCGCGGGTGCAGCGGCAGAGCGCGGTAGCCGCCCGCCGCCGAGCCGATGTACTGGGACACCTCGCACGTTCGTCAGTTTACCTGTGTGTCATCGTGGTTGTCAGCCGGCGCGTCGTGCTTGAGGGGCGCAGTCTCCCGCAGCTGCGCGGCTAGCGTGGCGCGCGGGTGCAGCGGCAGAGCGCGGTAGCCGCCCGCCGCCGAGCCGATGTACTGGGACACCTCGCACGTTCGTCAGTTTACCTGTGTGTCATCGTGGTTGTCAGCCGGCGCGTCGTGCTTGAGGGGCGCAGTCTCCCGCAGCTGCGCGGCTAGCGTGGCGCGCGGGTGCAGCGGCAGAGCGCGGTAGCCGCCCGCCGCCGAGCCGATGTACTGGGACACCTCGCACGTTCGTCAGTTTACCTGTGTGTCATCGTGGTTGTCAGCCGGCGCGTCGTGCTTGAGGGGCGCAGTCTCCCGCAGCTGCGCGGCTAGCGTGGCGCGCGGGTGCAGCGGCAGAGCGCGGTAGCCGCCCGCCGCCGAGCCGATGTACTGGGACACCTCGCACGTTCGTCAGTTTACCTGTGTGTCATCGTGGTTGTCAGCCGGCGCGTCGTGCTTGAGGGGCGCAGTCTCCCGCAGCTGCGCGGCTAGCGTGGCGCGCGGGTGCAGCGGCAGAGCGCGGTAGCCGCCCGCCGCCGAGCCGATGTACTGGGACACCTCGCACGTTCGTCAGTTTACCTGTGTGTCATCGTGGTTGTCAGCCGGCGCGTCGTGCTTGAGGGGCGCAGTCTCCCGCAGCTGCGCGGCTAGCGTGGCGCGCGGGTGCAGCGGCAGAGCGCGGTAGCCGCCCGCCGCCGAGCCGATGTACTGGGACACCTCGCACGTTCGTCAGTTTACCTGTGTGTCATCGTGGTTGTCAGCCGGCGCGTCGTGCTTGAGGGGCGCAGTCTCCCGCAGCTGCGCGGCTAGCGTGGCGCGCGGGTGCAGCGGCAGAGCGCGGTAGCCGCCCGCCGCCGAGCCGATGTACTGGGACACCTCGCACGTTCGTCAGTTTACCTGTGTGTCATCGTGGTTGTCAGCCGGCGCGTCGTGCTTGAGGGGCGCAGTCTCCCGCAGCTGCGCGGCTAGCGTGGCGCGCGGGTGCAGCGGCAGAGCGCGGTAGCCGCCCGCCGCCGAGCCGATGTACTGGGACACCTCGCACGTTCGTCAGTTTACCTGTGTGTCATCGTGGTTGTCAGCCGGCGCGTCGTGCTTGAGGGGCGCAGTCTCCCGCAGCTGCGCGGCTAGCGTGGCGCGCGGGTGCAGCGGCAGAGCGCGGTAGCCGCCCGCCGCCGAGCCGATGTACTGGGACACCTCGCACGTTCGTCAGTTTACCTGTGTGTCATCGTGGTTGTCAGCCGGCGCGTCGTGCTTGAGGGGCGCAGTCTCCCGCAGCTGCGCGGCTAGCGTGGCGCGCGGGTGCAGCGGCAGAGCGCGGTAGCCGCCCGCCGCCGAGCCGATGTACTGGGACACCTCGCACGTTCGTCAGTTTACCTGTGTGTCATCGTGGTTGTCAGCCGGCGCGTCGTGCTTGAGGGGCGCAGTCTCCCGCAGCTGCGCGGCTAGCGTGGCGCGCGGGTGCAGCGGCAGAGCGCGGTAGCCGCCCGCCGCCGAGCCGATGTACTGGGACACCTCGCACGTTCGTCAGTTTACCTGTGTGTCATCGTGGTTGTCAGCCGGCGCGTCGTGCTTGAGGGGCGCAGTCTCCCGCAGCTGCGCGGCTAGCGTGGCGCGCGGGTGCAGCGGCAGAGCGCGGTAGCCGCCCGCCGCCGAGCCGATGTACTGGGACACCTCGCACGTTCGTCAGTTTACCTGTGTGTCATCGTGGTTGTCAGCCGGCGCGTCGTGCTTGAGGGGCGCAGTCTCCCGCAGCTGCGCGGCTAGCGTGGCGCGCGGGTGCAGCGGCAGAGCGCGGTAGCCGCCCGCCGCCGAGCCGATGTACTGGGACACCTCGCACGTTCGTCAGTTTACCTGTGTGTCATCGTGGTTGTCAGCCGGCGCGTCGTGCTTGAGGGGCGCAGTCTCCCGCAGCTGCGCGGCTAGCGTGGCGCGCGGGTGCAGCGGCAGAGCGCGGTAGCCGCCCGCCGCCGAGCCGATGTACTGGGACACCTCGCACGTTCGTCAGTTTACCTGTGTGTCATCGTGGTTGTCAGCCGGCGCGTCGTGCTTGAGGGGCGCAGTCTCCCGCAGCTGCGCGGCTAGCGTGGCGCGCGGGTGCAGCGGCAGAGCGCGGTAGCCGCCCGCCGCCGAGCCGATGTACTGGGACACCTCGCACGTTCGTCAGTTTACCTGTGTGTCATCGTGGTTGTCAGCCGGCGCGTCGTGCTTGAGGGGCGCAGTCTCCCGCAGCTGCGCGGCTAGCGTGGCGCGCGGGTGCAGCGGCAGAGCGCGGTAGCCGCCCGCCGCCGAGCCGATGTACTGGGACACCTCGCACGTTCGTCAGTTTACCTGTGTGTCATCGTGGTTGTCAGCCGGCGCGTCGTGCTTGAGGGGCGCAGTCTCCCGCAGCTGCGCGGCTAGCGTGGCGCGCGGGTGCAGCGGCAGAGCGCGGTAGCCGCCCGCCGCCGAGCCGATGTACTGGGACACCTCGCACGTTCGTCAGTTTACCTGTGTGTCATCGTGGTTGTCAGCCGGCGCGTCGTGCTTGAGGGGCGCAGTCTCCCGCAGCTGCGCGGCTAGCGTGGCGCGCGGGTGCAGCGGCAGAGCGCGGTAGCCGCCCGCCGCCGAGCCGATGTACTGGGACACCTCGCACGTTCGTCAGTTTACCTGTGTGTCATCGTGGTTGTCAGCCGGCGCGTCGTGCTTGAGGGGCGCAGTCTCCCGCAGCTGCGCGGCTAGCGTGGCGCGCGGGTGCAGCGGCAGAGCGCGGTAGCCGCCCGCCGCCGAGCCGATGTACTGGGACACCTCGCACGTTCGTCAGTTTACCTGTGTGTCATCGTGGTTGTCAGCCGGCGCGTCGTGCTTGAGGGGCGCAGTCTCCCGCAGCTGCGCGGCTAGCGTGGCGCGCGGGTGCAGCGGCAGAGCGCGGTAGCCGCCCGCCGCCGAGCCGATGTACTGGGACACCTCGCACGTTCGTCAGTTTACCTGTGTGTCATCGTGGTTGTCAGCCGGCGCGTCGTGCTTGAGGGGCGCAGTCTCCCGCAGCTGCGCGGCTAGCGTGGCGCGCGGGTGCAGCGGCAGAGCGCGGTAGCCGCCCGCCGCCGAGCCGATGTACTGGGACACCTCGCACGTTCGTCAGTTTACCTGTGTGTCATCGTGGTTGTCAGCCGGCGCGTCGTGCTTGAGGGGCGCAGTCTCCCGCAGCTGCGCGGCTAGCGTGGCGCGCGGGTGCAGCGGCAGAGCGCGGTAGCCGCCCGCCGCCGAGCCGATGTACTGGGACACCTCGCACGTTCGTCAGTTTACCTGTGTGTCATCGTGGTTGTCAGCCGGCGCGTCGTGCTTGAGGGGCGCAGTCTCCCGCAGCTGCGCGGCTAGCGTGGCGCGCGGGTGCAGCGGCAGAGCGCGGTAGCCGCCCGCCGCCGAGCCGATGTACTGGGACACCTCGCACGTTCGTCAGTTTACCTGTGTGTCATCGTGGTTGTCAGCCGGCGCGTCGTGCTTGAGGGGCGCAGTCTCCCGCAGCTGCGCGGCTAGCGTGGCGCGCGGGTGCAGCGGCAGAGCGCGGTAGCCGCCCGCCGCCGAGCCGATGTACTGGGACACCTCGCACGTTCGTCAGTTTACCTGTGTGTCATCGTGGTTGTCAGCCGGCGCGTCGTGCTTGAGGGGCGCAGTCTCCCGCAGCTGCGCGGCTAGCGTGGCGCGCGGGTGCAGCGGCAGAGCGCGGTAGCCGCCCGCCGCCGAGCCGATGTACTGGGACACCTCGCACGTTCGTCAGTTTACCTGTGTGTCATCGTGGTTGTCAGCCGGCGCGTCGTGCTTGAGGGGCGCAGTCTCCCGCAGCTGCGCGGCTAGCGTGGCGCGCGGGTGCAGCGGCAGAGCGCGGTAGCCGCCCGCCGCCGAGCCGATGTACTGGGACACCTCGCACGTTCGTCAGTTTACCTGTGTGTCATCGTGGTTGTCAGCCGGCGCGTCGTGCTTGAGGGGCGCAGTCTCCCGCAGCTGCGCGGCTAGCGTGGCGCGCGGGTGCAGCGGCAGAGCGCGGTAGCCGCCCGCCGCCGAGCCGATGTACTGGGACACCTCGCACGTTCGTCAGTTTACCTGTGTGTCATCGTGGTTGTCAGCCGGCGCGTCGTGCTTGAGGGGCGCAGTCTCCCGCAGCTGCGCGGCTAGCGTGGCGCGCGGGTGCAGCGGCAGAGCGCGGTAGCCGCCCGCCGCCGAGCCGATGTACTGGGACACCTCGCACGTTCGTCAGTTTACCTGTGTGTCATCGTGGTTGTCAGCCGGCGCGTCGTGCTTGAGGGGCGCAGTCTCCCGCAGCTGCGCGGCTAGCGTGGCGCGCGGGTGCAGCGGCAGAGCGCGGTAGCCGCCCGCCGCCGAGCCGATGTACTGGGACACCTCGCACGTTCGTCAGTTTACCTGTGTGTCATCGTGGTTGTCAGCCGGCGCGTCGTGCTTGAGGGGCGCAGTCTCCCGCAGCTGCGCGGCTAGCGTGGCGCGCGGGTGCAGCGGCAGAGCGCGGTAGCCGCCCGCCGCCGAGCCGATGTACTGGGACACCTCGCACGTTCGTCAGTTTACCTGTGTGTCATCGTGGTTGTCAGCCGGCGCGTCGTGCTTGAGGGGCGCAGTCTCCCGCAGCTGCGCGGCTANGAGGGAGCCCACGGTGAACGTGCCGCGGTCTGCAAGCGGGAGGGGGGAGGTGATTTAAATAAATAAATAAATAATCAATTAATTTCAAGCATCAAGACTCAATTACAGAAAAATAATACACACATAAGTCACAATTGACTGACCTGTTGGTCGAGTGGTTAGTGACCCTGACTGCTAAACCGGAGGTTGTGGCTTCGATTCCCACCCAGGACAAATCTTTGTGTGTCTATTATATGTATTATTAGGTTAAGAATGGGTTTCTGTACAGCTGACATCTGAGACGTCACTCCAAAGCCTATAAAAGCGGTTGTCAACTAAGCCGCACCCCTTTTTCCCGGTCAGCGCTCGCGCAGAGAGGTCGTTGGATTTCGTCTCGGATCACAGCTAAGTCTTTGTTTGGTGGTCATTTTCTTTTTAAGTGCAAATATTGCCTGTGTTTATTGTGTTTTGTTGAAGTTGATTGTTTCCTATTAAATAGTGCGTGATATTTGTGTTAATTATTTAGTTCGTTATTTAAATATAAGTTAGGCCGACTTGACGGTTGTTTTTTTTATTTCAATACCACTCCTGGTCCCTAAGATCAGAAGTGGGATTCGCCTTAGTTCCCGCTCCCGCGATCGAGCCCGTTCCCGTTCTCGTTCTCGTGATTGGTCTCGTTCTCGTTCTCATCGCGTTTCACGTTCGCGAGATCATCGTAAGTCGCGTGAACGATTGAACCGAAGATCTCGTAGTCGGGAAAGCTCCGTAAAACAGGCATTGCAAACGATCGTCTCGCGTTTGAATGCAATCGAGGAAAGTTCCGCAAGCGTACCTCAAACCCCACCGCGACCCGCTGGTCACAGCACGCCTCAAGATGTCAGTCTACCCTCAACGACACAAACATTAGCAGAGATACTAAACATGTTAAATCCTGCAAAGTCACATGGTTATTACGTGTCCAATTTTGACACCGCTATCCATGACATTGAGGTGTAGTGTGAAGAGGTGGAGCGCGCTAAAGTATCAAACCATTGGTATGATTACGAATGTCTTTCGCGAGTGTCTAACTGCCTTAAAGGCGATGCAAAAACCTGGCTTAGTGAGTGGAATACCAATTACCGTTGTTGGTCTAATTTTAAATTAGAATTTAAACCGTTGTGCCCCCGAAAACTTGACTACGCTAATATTTTGTTTGAGGTTATGAATTCTACTTCAGATAAATATTCGACTTATGCAGAATATGCCAGGCGTTCGCTGTTACGGTTGCGTATTGTTAAAGGTCTGAGTAATGAGCTAATGGTGCAGATACAGATAGCAGTACGTGGTATTACCGACCCACATGTTCATGCAGCGGCCGCGAATACCGACTTAACGATTGTCAATTTGGTATCGGTTTTAGCAATTTATGTCAAGCCTGCCCGTACCAAGAATGAAACACGCGTTTCTTCCTCTAGCACAATAAAAAGGCGGCATAATTCTACTAATGATAAATGCTTTTCTTGCGGTCAGACTGGACATAAAAGCTACAAGTGCCCGAAAAATCAGAAACTTTCGGAAAATGCGGCAAAATCTTTGGAAAGTCTTTCAAAACTAACGTGTTCATTTTGTAAGAAGACTGGGCATAAGGAAGTAGACTGCTTTGCTAAACAGCGTTCAGAGGGACGGAACAATAATCAAAGCAAAGTTAACCTGTGTAGGGAACTCGCGGGTAGTTCTAGTGGCAGCGATGTATCTACTGCTGTCGTTCAAGGTATTCCAGTAGATGTTCTGATAGATAGTGGTGCGATTAATATTTCTTTGATCTCTTCAGACGTCGCCAAACTATTTTCCTGTCCGCGTAAATCCACTTTTTGCGTTATTAAAGGGGTGAGCGATAGCGAAATAGTTTCTCGAGAATACGTGACTCTCACTATCGAGTTCGAACACATTTCCCTCGAAGTAGACTTGGTAGTTATACCCTCTTCATGCACGAATGCTCCAATTGTTATCGGCACCGATGTTCTTAACAGGAACGACATTGTTTACGTTCGCACAAAACACAAACAGTACTTAAGCTGTACCCCAAATGAAGTTTTTCAAGTAAACTCCACTCAAACTGATATGCGAATTAAAGTAGATACGCCCTTTCTTGGAGACAACCTTGCTGCATTAATGGTCGTCATTAATGAGTTCTCAGAGTTTCTAATATCTGGCACTGCTACCACTACGGTGAAAACAGGACAGATGCATATCAGTTTGACAATCGAGACGCTTATAGTTTATCATCCCTACCGTCTTTCCTACCAAGAAAAAATTAGAGTAAGTAAGAGATCATACAAGATTTGTTGGATAAAAACATAATTAGAGAATCGGAATCCGAGTACGCTAGTCCTATTCTACTGGTCAAAAAGAAAGATGGCTCTGATAGGTTATGCGTGGATTTTCGGGCTCTCAATCGGATTACTATTAAGGACAGATATCCACTCCCGCTCATCGACGACCATATCGATCGCCTAGGATCCTCTAAATACTTCTCTTGTCTTGATATGGCCTCAGGCTTTTACCAAATTCCGATTCATGAGGACTCTATTCACAAAACTGGTTTCGTTACCCCCGAAGGCCATTTTGAATTTTTGAAAATGCCATTTGGCTTATGTAATTCCCCCACCGTTTACCAAAGAATAATAAACAGTACTCTTCGGAAGTTGATTGAGGCCGGGAATGTCTTGGTGTACGTCGATGACGTCCTTCTTGTGAGTGAAACCATTGCCGATGGCATAAAATTATTACACGAAGTGCTACAAACACTCACCGAAGCCGGTTTGTCAGTCAATATTCGAAAATGATCGTTTCTAACCACCGAAGTAGAGTACCTAGGCCGCATTATATCACATGGTCAGGTTAGGCCGAGTCAGCGCAAAATCTTAGCCTTGGTAAACACCCCGGCCCCGGCCAACGTTTAACAAGTCCGGCAATTCTTGGGTTTAGCTGGGTACTTTCGACGTTATATCGAAGGTTACGCGATGAAAACAGCAAGTATCTCGCGCTTAACTAAAAAGGATGTAAAATTCGAATGGGGACCCGAGCAGGAGACTGTTCGACAACACCTATTAAAGAGACTAACAAGTGAGCCCATACTTGCTATTTTCGATCCTAGCCTATCCACGGAGCTCCACACTGACGCTAGCAGTGCTGGATATGGGGCCGTACTAATGCAAGTCCATATTGATGGCACTAAACGAGTGGTGGCTTATTTTAGTAAGGTTACACAAGGCGCTGAAAGTAGGTATCACTCCTATGAATTGGAGACGCTGGCTGTTGTCCGGGCATTGCAGCATTTCAGACATTATTTAATTGGATTAGAGTTTAAAATCATAACTGATTGCAACGCCCTGAAATCAACCGAGCGCAAAAAAGACTTGCTTCCTCGAGTGGCACGCTGGTGGATTTACCTACAAGATTTTAATTTCACGATCGAGTATCGAAAAGGCGCACTAATGTCACATGCCGATTATTTAAGTAGGAATCCACTTGTGGCGCATGTAAGTCAGGTTGACAAACCCCGCAACTGGGCTCAGATTGCACAAAGTGCAGATAATGAGACCCAGGAGCTCATTCAAAAGTTAAATGAGGGTAATCTGGATGGACCCGAGGTGGCGGCGCGTGGTGTTCCCGTGCGCCCCTCTTTGACGTAGCGAGGGGAGTCAAACACCTCACTCCCCTCGCCGACGCGAGGTGGCCCGCAGTGGCGGGCCGGCACCAGCCGGGGATTGCGGAAGTCCCATACGTTCCCGCGATCCCCGGCGTAGGTGGAAGATGGAACACCGGGGTGGTTTTAGTCAGTAAGAGTCTGACAGACCCCTCCACCCGCCCCAGGGTGGAGGATTTCCATGAGGATTTCCCCCCGAGATCAAAAAAAAAAAAAAGGGTAATCTGGATCCGCGGCGTTACGTCTGTCAACATGACGTCTTGTATTATCGTTTCTCGCCTACTGGTGAAGAATCTCGACTGTTGTGCTATATCCCCCAAAGGCCACAGGCTTAGCCTGCTACGGATATATCACGATGAGCATGAACACATCGGGGTAGAGAAAACTATGGATCTTATCCTTAAGCATTTTTGGTTTCCCGGACTTAAAGCTTTTGTGTGTAAATATGTTTCCCACTGTCTTACTTGTATTTCCAAAAAACGTGTACCTCGAGCCCCATTACAACCCATAACATCATGGGAAAAACCAGACATTCCATTCAGCACTATACATGTCGACGCTTTTTGTCAGAATCGAATGGTTACAAGTTTGTGCTAGTCTTGATCGATTCGTTCACGAAATTTTGTCTGCTTTACCCCATGAGTCGACAAGACGCAGAGGAATTAAAGCGCGTGTTTAATAACGCAATCTCGCTCTTTGGTGTTCCAAAATTACTAGTTTGTGACCGTGGTCGTATGTTTGAGGCATCTAGTTTTGTGAGTCTAGTTACCGAAATGGGCTGCAATATCCACTATATCACACCCGAGATGCATCACGCAAACGGCCAGGCGGAGCGTTATATACGCACTGTTTTGAACATGATTCGCATCGAGACGAGTAATAAAAATACTCGTTGGTCCGATTTGTTATGGTTAATTAGTTTTAAATATTACGAAACATAAAACCACGAAATCATCCGCTTTAAACCTGTTAATCGGCACTGAGGCGACTACACCTATAATTCGTGCGTTGGTGCGAGATTTGGCGGTGGAAGACGCTAACCCAAATCGTGAGGCTTGGCGTGAGATATGCAGAATCCGCGCGAGTGAGCTCCTTAAAAGGAATCAGGACGAACAAGATTCTCGTGTTAATCGACACCGTGGATCTCCTAAGGGATTTAAACTAAATGATTTAGTGTTTGTAATCAAGTATTCACAGAGCACTGGAAAGTTGGACTCCGGGATGAGAGGCCCGTACAAGGTCACAAAGATCTTACCAAGTGACCAATATGAGCTCAAATTACTGACCGGTGCTCGAGGCAAGACAACACAGCCTGCGGCGCAATATATGGTGCCGTAGAAAGGAGAATGGTGTCCTGACACCTTTTCAGCCTTTTTTTAATGTGAGCAATTGTTTGTTGGTGTTTTTGTTCAGATTGGTTCGTGTATGTGACGCTTTTCGTCGGCTGCCCTAGCGGAGGTGAGATGAAACTGCGCGAGAGCGAAACTGGCAAACTACTGGCTTGATGACTGGCTGCGGTGCGACTATTCAGCCTCGCCCCCATGTGTGTGGACCGGTACTGCGGTGCTGATTGAGAAGACAGATATGCGCTGCGGTGCTTCTGTTTTTTGTGCCGGCGATGGATTAGTGCTGCGGTACTCTTCCACTTGTTTTTGGTCATGCGCTGCGGTGCCTCTGTCTTGCAGACACGGCTTGTACGTGTATTATCGGACATGTGCTGCGGTATCATGATCTCGATATTGTGTAGAAATGCACTGCGGTGCATTTGTTGCGTAAACACTTTCTAATAATGAGAATGTGTGGCGCCGGATGATTTAGAGTGATGGATGTGACAGCAATATAACTGTGATTGACTGAAAGTGATTTGATATCTTAGCTGGATCGTTTCATTGAAAGAGGGCCTCGAATGTGTGATGAATGATTGTGTAGGCAAAAATAAGGTTTTGGGTCCTCATTAATCATGTCATAATTTCAGGCGAAGATAATGGAGTTCACACGCAGGCAGGACCCTCTGCTGATCCACCTGCGAGCCAAGACGAGGAGCCAGCTCAAGATGCCGCCACATCAGACGTGCCCGAGGACGGTGCACAGTCAGGAGAAGCCGTATTAGGTTAAGAATGGGTTTCTGTACAGCTGTCATCTGAGACGTCACTCCAAAGCCTATAAAAGCGGTTGTCAACTAAGCCGCACCCCTTTTTCCCGGTCAGCGCTCGCGCAGAGAGGTCGTTGGATTTCGTCTCGGATCACAGCTAAGTCTTTGTTTGGTGGTCATTTTCTTTTTAAGTGCAAATATTGCCTTTGTTTATTGTGTTTTGTTGAAGTTGATTGTTTCCTATTAAATAGCGCGTGATATTTGTGTTAATTATTTAGTTCGTTATTTAGATATAAGTTAGGCCGACTTGACGGTTGTTTTTTTTTATTTCAATACCACTCCTGGTCCCTAAGAGTATATATTTAGAAATATATAAGTATGTTTATCAGTTGTCTGGTTGCCATAGCACAGGCTCTGCCTAGTTTGGGATCAGATGACCGTGTGTGAGTTGTCCCAAGATATTATAATATTATATTATTATAATTGCAATGTCAAAAGCATTATTAGGTCATCACTATAAATTACATAATATTCCAAAATTACAAGTCAAACATAAATGCAAGTCATATGTGTCGCCCACAACAGTGCACAATGATGGAGCAATGCAAACGGTCCGCGAGCGCGGCCAGCACGCCGTTAGCACTCCCCCGCACCCGCAACATCATTTATTTATTATTATTAAATGATAGGTGGAGTAAGACAGTGACCGAGTGGCGCCCGAGGACTGGAAGAAGACGTGTTGGTCGGCCGGTGGCGAGATGGGCGGACGATATTGTTGCCATCGCGGGTAGAACCTGGATGAGGCTGGCACGGGAACGTGGGGATTGGCATAAGAGAAGAGAGGCCTATGCTCAGCAGTGGGCGAAGTCGGGCTGTGGATGATGATTAACATAATTTCATCATGACCATCATAATTTCAGCCAAACGACGTGCCCTGCCGGACAAAGGTCGTGAGTCGCCATATTGACCGGTCTTGTGTGTCTCGCATTCAGCAGATTCCCGCGGCTTCACCAGTTGACCGGTTCACTTTGTAGGCAACATCGACATAATTTAAGTACTACTAATACCTACTATAGTTAAGGAATTTTAGTTGTAGGTTGATAATATGTGTCACCGGAAAATAGCAAACTCCGTAAGATTATAAAATAACTTGAGAAATTGTAAACTCTCTATAAATTGTCAAATGTTCACATTTGGAATACTTTTTTACGCATCAAAATTTGATTGTTTATAATCTCTCGAAGTCATTACGAGAAATTGTGGACTGAGATAAAAAATGACGACCAATCAGAGCACAAGTCTACAATTTATCCGTTTGAGTGTGATAGTAAACCTGGAAACAAGGCTCTCATTGGTCTGTTCACAACACCAATGAGAGCCAAGTTTCTAATTTAACTATCACAACAAAACAGATATATTGTAGACCAGAGTGCTGATTGGTCGCCATTTTATGTCAGTCCACAATTTCTTGGAATGACTTCGAGAGAATATAGACTATCAAATTTTGATGCGTAAAATAGTACAAATTTCATCTAAGTCGGTCCAGCCGTTGGCGCGTGAAGAAGTAACAAAGACACACACACTCACAAACTTTCGCCTTTAGAATATTAGTGTGATGTGATGTGATACGATGGCTGCGACATACGATTATAGGATTGATCTTAGATGTGCACGTAAAAAGACTGCTATCAATACAAATCTAAAAATAAATATTAACTGGACGTGGAATATCACTTTAGACAGAGCGGACGGTTTCACCCACGTAGTACCCGTTCCCGTGTACTACGTGGTACGAGTACGGGGATAAAATATAGCCTATGTTACTCGCTGATAATGTAGCTATCCATTGCTGAAAGAATTTTTCAAATCGGTCAAGTAGTTTTTGAGTTTATTTATTACAAACATACACACACAAAAAAAAAAAAAAATCCTCTTTATAATATTAGTGTAGAAGTGTAGATTAAACTCACCTTTAAAGCTACTCTGTATATCAGGCTTGGGTTTCTCCGGCAGGAATATGTCAGCGATGTAGTTGTGTAGCACCTTCCCAGGCTGCGGCTCGATGAACCTCCTGAGCATGCGCGCGCGGTCGCGCACGTCGTAGCTGACGTCATAGCGCGCCAGCGACACCACGTAGCGGCACACGGGGATGGTGTCCGGTTGTGTTACTGACAGCTTCACTGCCAGGGACAGCAGCTGGAGCTTTACTAGTTCGTCCTGTGGGTCAAGTTTGGGGTGAATATATTTTTAAAGGGGACGTATAAACTACTTCGTGTTAAAGCCACCATTGTCCAAGTGTGAGAGAGAGATGGAGGTACACGGGATAAATAGAATCTTTTTTTCATAACAAATAATGATGACTTTAAAACGTGGTGGTACGACCACATGTGAGCATATAAGATGAGATTTTATAGAAGGTCACATGAAATTATCAGGTCAAATAATGTATATCTGGACAAGCAATTGAATTGGGCGAAGCACACTGAATACACCATCCCAAAAGCCAGTATATGCATGTGGCAATGCAAACGCATGCTAGGTAGGAACTGGGGTATTAGCCCCAATACAACCCACTGGTTATACACCACAGTTATCAGACCGATAATCACGTATGGCGCCTTAGTTTGGTGGCCCAGGACCGACCTGAGCACAGCACAGAAAGACCTTGAGAAGCTGCAACGGCTCGCCTGTGTGGCAATCACTGGCAGTATGCGAACGGCACCCACTGCGGCCCTGCAGGCTATGCTGGGGCTGCCACCACTGCACCTTATAGTGCAGGAGGAAGCGGCCCTAGCGGCCTTCAGGCTCAGCACAGCTGGCACTTTAGGTAAAGACTCTAGAATCAAACATACACGCATCATGGAAGATGCCGTAAAACGACAACCCATGATGTCATCACCCAATGACAAAGCTCAAAA
This sequence comes from Mamestra configurata, assembly GCA_002192655.3. Lineage (NCBI taxonomy): Eukaryota > Metazoa > Arthropoda > Insecta > Lepidoptera > Noctuidae > Mamestra > Mamestra configurata. Next base: position 17,781 of record NDFZ01005324.1, read on the forward strand.
GATGCACCATTTCCAAAAGCACTATAACATAGTGCTAACACAAGAATCGGATGACCACTCAGGTCCCAAAGAGCTGAGAATCTACACTGATGGATCAAAGACAAGTACCGGAACCGGAGTTGGAGTTTACTCCAGCGACCTCAACATTAGAATATCCAGACCACTAGGAAAGCTCAACACCGTTTACCAGGCGGAATGCATGGGCATTATCCTAGCGATCCATGCCATAGAAGCCAGGGGAGTCACGGACACTCATATTCGTATACTCTCCGACAGCGCCTCAGTTCTCCAATCCCTAAATAGAAACTACACCACCTCGAAACAAATACAAGAATGCCACAATGCACTAGAACGCGTCACGGTGACAAACCGCAACACCATAACGCTGCAGTGGATAAAAGGTCACAGCGGATCACTAGGAAATGACGCGGCCGATGAACTGGCCAGGAGGGGGTCTGGTACGATGGCTGTTGGACCCGAACCCATAGTGCCACTCCCTTTCACCCAGCTACGCACGTGGCTACAAGAACATACCCACACACAAGCAGAACGCTGGTGGACCTCGGCACCAGGCTGCAGGCAGTCCAAGGAGGCTATACCACTCCTAAACAATAAACTTACCAAGCGCCTTCTGCGACTGGATAGGAGCAGCCTGCGAATGGTGGCGGGGACCATCACCGGACACTGCTCACTGAATAAGCATTTCCACACACTAGGTATAACAGACAGTCCTCTATGCAGAGCATGCATGGAGGAGGAGGAAACGGTGTCGCACGTGCTCCTTGAGTGCACAGGCGTCGCCGATATACGTAGACAAACGATAGGAACACCAAATTCACTCACAGACACCCTGAACTCTTTAGGAGGACTGATCTGCTTCTGGAGGGAGGTCGGCTGGTTGGAATGACGGCCGCCATGGCCCACGCATAATGGTCCAACATCAGGACTAAGTGCGGAAACCATAACCCAATAGATAGAGATAGATAGATCAGGTCAAATACACGACACGACATATGACACCACAATGATGACGTTCAAAAGGGCCGTTTAATGGCCTAATTGAATAATAATAATAATAATCATTTATTTGCATAAAACATGGTATAAAATGGTGTTAAAATAAATAAAAAAAGGCACAAGCATATTTTGCTAAGTTATAGCATGCAAAAATTTTAAGCAAACCACCTACAATAGGAATTAAATAAATCAACATAAAAATAAACGCTTTGACTTTGACCAACTGCTACTGACAGTAAAACAAAAACGGACACTGCCATTCAATATGGCCTTATGTGAAATGTCTTTAATGTTGGATACCGTTATGACTGATGTATAAAGATATAGTGTACAGACGCCAGCACATCAAGCTACCCGAAACTGTCAAATTTTCCCAATCAACCTTGAACCTAAAACTTCAGCGATAAAGTTGTAAATCTATTAAAGAAATTTGACAGATTGTTGTAGCTTGATGTGCTGGCGTTTGTACAATGCTTTTAAACGGCTTTATTTAGCTTGCCCTGTTTGTTAATTTGTTTGGATCAAATCTGGTAATCTGAATAAGAGCTACTTCCTCTCATCCTACTGAGGTGAAATTTTACATGTTGGTTCATTTTCGATGACAGTTAATTTTTATGGTAATTATGAGTTGATTCTCCATCTAGGATTTGCTCTAGACGTAACATCTCGTCAACGGTTCGTAGTATAGACATGAAATTTGTATACGTATTCAATTGTCATAAAACGTCATTATAGCTAGCTTTTTAAATATATTTATATTTTTTTTTGTGTTATAAAACAGTTACCTGATCAGCAAAGTTGGCAGCCATGTGCGCCAGTATGGCGGCGGCCCGGGGATGCCTGGCGCCGTGCTCCGCCACCAGCCACACGGCCGCCGCGCGCGCGTTGCCCGCCAGTCTGCGACATACACGTTATGATAATATTATCATTACTACTAAGCTCTCCTTCGGGCGGGTTAATGAACTTACCAGGACAAACCAAATTAGCATTCATAGTTAATCGCATATGATCCAAATTAGCTTGACACTTAATTTGACGGTACGGGTTCAAATTGTGGTCCTTTTCCCTTTTTGCACTAATACCAAGCGACAAATAAATGTAATGACCAGAAGTCGGAATGAGGTAGAGCTATTTATGTACCTACACTAATTTTATATAGCGAAAGAATAAAGTGGATATGCCTCAAATCCTAAAAATAATTTTAAGAGCAGAAAAATCCCGTGATTTATTAAATAAAAAAGTTATTTTCTTTTACACAATTTAAACCACTGTACGCGCGACGTTGCCAAATTTACATCAACGACATCGGATATCTGAAGTTGCAAAATTCCAATGCGCACACGCGCGATGTTGCCACATTTGTAGTTCACATAAAAATTATTATTATTTATTTGTAATATTGTTGGCCACACGGGATTGTCTATAAGAAATCCCGTGAAGATCCATATTAATATCAATATTTCGATGCAAGTACATAAATAACTAATTCTACCTAAACCTAATTCCGACCTCTGGTAATGACAGAATCAAAGATTTTGCTCTATGTTGCAGTGCGAAATATGCATTACATGTTGAAAACGGAACATTTGATAGTAAACCCAAGTTTCACGCGCCTACGTCGTGACCCTCACGAACACTACAGCTGACAGGCGACAGGGAGCCGTGCCTTCTCCCGAGCCAGAGGTCGAGCTGGTAACTTGCCCAAATCTCTCTTATAGGCAACGTGCACGGCGAATTCGAAACGTTTACGTTAAAATTATTACGCGCTGCCACCTATAGATGCTACACGTTCTCTAGTGCAGTCTTTAGAAGACATACTACATACACCAACCAATTAGCCTTCAAAGTTAAAGTTCGCGAACACATTCGTAAGAAGTTGGCAGTAGTATCATCACATCACTAATGTTTTCCAATTACGTATTTATTATAATTGTTTAAGTATTTCGTGTACCTATTTATCTTGTTAATTTGAGTATTTGTTATATATTTATATTGTATGTATAGTTTATATATTTGTATTATTTATTTAAACTTTTTATTCACAATATTGCACCTACCACCATTCTCTGCATCACCCAAAGGTTGACTGGTAGAGAATGCCTATGGCATTAAGTCCGCCTCTGTACATATGTGTGCGTAAAGTGTTAATAAATAAATACCTGTCAGATCGCAGTAGCTTGGCGGCTCTGGACACGGCAGCTCTTGCAGACGTGGCGCCACCACCCACCACTCGCTTCACCACCACCACAGCCTCGCAAACCACCCACTCTGTAGATAAACAACCAGTTTATTATATTCTTAGTTACTTCCTTCATGAGCCAGTGTTTCGCGGCGATATTATCGTCCTTTTGCAGCGTGAGATTACCCTCTCCCTCGGCCCGCCTCAATACTCAATATTTATTTGCATTCCACAATGTTAGCTTAGGTGGTAGGTACATATAAAATATACATAATTTTAGATCATTGTGGACCCTGTCGGGCACAGCAAGTTAGGATAGAGGAAGAGGGCTATCATTATAGGTATAATTATTATCAAAAATAATTAAAATATAAATATTTTTCTACTGCTCAGTTCGACTTTGGTTTTATTTATAATTTTTGGTATTCATTTTTATTTTGTATATTCTGTTTCCTCCTTCGCTAGTGTGACTGACTGTGGTTTGAACCAGGGCCGACTCGAGAGGTCGCCGCTACAAGGATACGGCGGTGCTCCACCGTATCCTGGGGGGCTACTCTCTAAACCCGAAGTCCGTAGTTTCAGGCTTAGTTGCGGGCGTATTCTATTTCGTATCACCTACGGACTTACGATTAGTTCCGAACCCGAACCAACAGTTAATGACAACATGATTTGACAGTAACTATCAAATCGTCTTGTCATTCATTCTTAATGGTTAGGTGATACGGAGTAGAATACGCCTTTTTTAACTTTTTTTTTAAGGATGGGAATTCATCAAATGACTTCTTCCGCTGTGGGTGGAGCGGAAGGGCGTGTCAGACTTTTACGAACTAAAACACATCCGTGTTCCTTCTAAAGCCCTTTGCGTTCCAGGGCCGCGGTGACTCTTTCGAACAAATTCCGCAACAACAGAATATGACTTTGCTAGAAAGCAGATGTAACAGTCCATTCAGACACGTCTCGGTTTCAGAATGTATAGCCACCGCCAGTCTCCCTATGGCCTGTATGGTGGCGCCGGAGAAGGCCTTTTCGCTGCAAGTCACATAGGTCTGGAACTCCCTGAGGATGACCCCTGCGCTGGATTCCGTCACCAATTTCGTGAGGGCCTCTAGCTTGAGTAGTGTAACGACATAGTCCTACTACTATTACATATGCGAGTGTTTTTGTATGTTCTTCTAAAACGGATCAACGGAGCGGCAGATCGACGTAGTTTTCAGCAAGGAAATAGTTTAGAGGTCGAGGAGTGATACAGGCTATTTTTTGTTTACAAAAACTCTCCCTAACGGAAGCAAAGTCACGTGGAAAATCTATGAGAAGAATATAACTCACCATCTTTACTCGAAAGCAGATGTAACAGCCCATTCAGACACGTCTCGGTTTCAGAATGTATAGCCACCGCCAGCCTCCCTATGGCCTGTATGGTGGCGCCGGAGAAGGCCTTGTCGCTGCAAGTCACATAGGTCTGGAACTCCCTGAGGATGACGCCTGCGCTGGCTTCTGTCGCCAAGTTCGTGAGGATCTCTAGCTTGAGCAACTTGATGTGAGTTGGGTCTGAGTTGCGTACGAAGAACGATTTGAGGAATGGTTCGAAGAGTGTCTGTCGAGGAAATAAGAATTTTTAATACTATTTTGAGGAATTCAATTCAACATTATTGTTGAAATATCTTTTATTTCGAGATCGAGACAAGATAAAACGGTTCGAAGAGCGTCTGTGGAGGAAATAGATGATTTATGCAAATAAATGATTATTGTTATTATTATTTTTAATTGTTGGTACACATTTATGCATCTCGGCAATAATTGCCGTGTTTAAAGGATAATACGGGCCAAAGCCTGTGTGAGAAAGTGCTACCCCTGACAGTACTAACCTAAGTGATAGTAGTTTGTGCGTCGTTGTCGTTCTGTAGGAATTTCCGGACAATTCTGCATGTGTTCAATGTAGCAGCTTTCTGTAGGGTTTGGTAGGTGGAGGGAGCTATCTCTAGTGATTTTAATGATTGATGTAGTTGTTTAGGTATGACTCCCGTAGTTGAAAGTATTATTAGAATTATTAATACTATTTTAAGGAATTAAATTCAACATTTTTGTTAAAATATATGTTTTTGTATGGCGAATGTTATTTTAAGTTTTATCCACATGCATATTTTGAAGTTCACCGACTTGCTTCCGGACATAACAGAAGCACTGAACATAACTGATCAATGATTTTTATTTAGCAAGTGGGTTAAAAATAACACGTCATTTTTTGGTCAGTTTCATCCAGATGAGAACTATGACGTTTCCTAGCTAAATACCCTGAGAAGAAACACCTAGATAAACTCAGGGGTTAAAGTCTCTTAAGTGCAGACATTCCGAACCGCCGGTCGATTCTGTAAACATGTCGAAGTGAAGGCCTGGGTGAAGTGATCACGAGGTGTGCTGTCAATCTATTTTGATTATATGGATTGACAGCTCACCTCGTGATCACTTCACCCAAAACTTCACTTCGACAAGTTTACAGAATCGACCGGCTGGTCAAATCATTATGGGAACCATGTAAACTTACCCTTCTGGTGACGGTGAGTGACGCGATGGAGTTCAGTACCACACTCTGCACTTCAAGCGGAGCGCGCAGTAGTCGAACCATTGCCTTTGCTACCGGAGGCAATTCTTGAGCTAAGGAAAATAAAAATTACGAATGATTTATGGAAGCAGCTTAACCAATTTATTAGTTCCGTCAGTCAGATAACCGAAAACCGGCTGTGAAAAAGACGGATGAGAAAAGATTGCCTGTAGCGGAGATGAGAATGTTGAGATGGATGTGTCGAGAATGGATAAAGTGAGGAATAAGTTCATTAGAGGTAGTTTAAAAGTGGCGCCAGTAACGGAAAAGTTAAAAGGGAACCGCTTATCTTGGTATGGTCATGTGAAGAGGAGGGATGAAGTGCACGTAACTAAGAGAGTTATGAATATAAATGTGGATGTATGGAACGGGAGAGGGAGACCAAAGAAAAGATGGATGGATTGTGTTAAAGTGATATGAAAGAAAAGGGAGTTAGTGATAGCGTGACGGCCGACAGGACAGATCATCATCATCTTCCTGCCCTTATCCCAGAATGGAAGAAAAAAAACGTGTTTTCCCGACCCCAAGTAACATATAATGGAGGATAAGGTCAGGAAGATGATGAGTTAGATAACTGAAAAATATTAGACACATAATTTTTCTTCTGTCACTTTAACAAAAAATAAAGACAAACAAACAGTGCGTTTAAATTTTTCGTGACGTTATGTCTGCGTACGAGGCTGGGCGACGTTGACAAGTGCTTGCGAGGAGTACCTGGTCCACAATGATAGAACAGTTGCGCCACCGCCAGCACTACTCCGGAGTTCCTGCTCTGCAGCAGCGGCTTGGCAGCTCGCAGCAGCAGTCGATGGTCGGCGTCGAGGCTGGGCGACGTGGACGAGTGCTTGCGAGGAGTGCCGCCGTCGCTCGACGACTCGTAGAACGGCTTGTCCGTGTCGCTGTCGCTTGAGTATGTCTGGAAATTGGTTGTGTACTTTAGAAACGACGGTATTGTGTACAGTCAAATAAGGTATTTGACTTTTTTTTTTTACTATTAAATAAGTTAAAAACTTTTTAAATCTGGTGGAACGGCCTGTCTTCGGCGTTTGATTGCGTAAATCACGAAACATTATTTCTGAAGCTCGAGCATTACGGACTAGGCAAAACAGGGTTAAACTTAGTCAAATCTTATTTGAATGATAGTCATCAATAAGTTCAAATAAACAGTGTCAATTCCTCGGGATTAAACGTAAAATGGGCGTCCCCCGGGTTCGATTTTAGGCCCTTTCTTATTCTTGTTGTATACACATTTATGCTGACGACTTTTTGCTTTTTTTAAGATAAATAGACGAAATAATAATCTTACGACGTAAATAACGCCCTTCTGCAGCTCCAAAATTGGTTCACTGCGAATAATTAAGTTTGTAGTTGGAAAAAAACGAAGTGCATACGATGTACCTTACCAAATGTCAAACGTAGTAAGTAATAGTGGCATGGTGTTAAACAAGGAGAAACTGAAATTCGAGAACGGTTTTCCTGGGGATTAAGCTTGATTCAAGGCAGGACGGTTAAGCTCAGCAGCATATGCTGTTAGGAAAATTCATCAATTTACGGATGCTGATACCGCGACACTAGTCTATTTTAGTTACTTTCATAGCAACATGTCTTACGGTATCTTACTATGGGGACGGGCTGCAGACATCGACTCTATTTTTATTTTGCAGTAAGGAACCATAAGAGCTATACACAATCTCCGCCAACGCAATTCTCTCAAGTACAGTTACAGTTTTTCACAAAGGTTGATACTGTCAAAGCAATAATTACGAGGTTTTAGATTGTTAGATACAAATGATCTTATTTACAGATTTTATATTGTTATTTAGAGACATACAGGCAAACGAGTGGCCCTATAAGGGTTCCGGTTATTTCAAATAGACATTCGGAACCCTATAAAGTTTGTCGGGCTGTGCCGTGTGACACATCAAATAAAAGGACTATTGTGAGGGTCTCAAACATACAGACTGAATTTTTCAAGAGTTATTGTTTGATTTTGATGTATTGATATTTTTTTTAAACATGTAATTATGATAGTTCTTTACTTATGGATAACTTGACCCGTTTTTTTAAAATCTAATTCTGACTTTAAAGAAATGAAAATCATTGTGTCTTATTATCAGTGATCGGATAGTCGTGCGCTATTATACCTAAACTTCACTTTTATTCCCACGAAAGTATAGGTAATACTGACATGCTTTTCAGAATCCCGGATCCCGGAATCGTACGAAATTTCTGAGATTGCTAAAAAATGCCCGCATACAAAATATAGTTCGAACTCGTTGTGAACTCTCATTGTAATTTTTTATAGGTATTCCATTTGCTGTGAATAATATAAAGATACAAAATCAAAATAACCACTGCTATAATTTCATTAAGTTTGTTATAGTTTTTTTTTTACAAAATTGTTTAACCCCGGGAGCCTGGGATTACTTATTTATTCAGAAAGGAATGTCCATATTCTTCTTTCACGGGAAGAAGTTTAGGTATATAAGCGGCCGATTATCAGATCACTGCTTTTTATACTTTTTTTTTTTACAAAAAGAGGTTTACGGCAGGGCTCGATTTAAGTGAAGTAAATCTTACCTCACTGTTGGGATCGGCAAAGCATGTCTTGGCGTAGACAGTGAGTACATTGAGCAATGTCAGTTGTCCCCACTCGTCCACATCCGCTAGCAGGGAGCATAGTTTTCTGTGGATGCAATAATTTTAAATTAACAGTCACTGGGCACAATACAGCTGAATTAATTTATCACACCGACATTCATAATTCACCTGTTTAAATAATACATGGTATAATTTTAACGCAGTATCAGTGATGCCAATATTGACTTGTACAGGTTGAATTATTCAAGTGGGTGTGCATAGCCGAATCCGCAACTACATAGAGTAGCGAAATTTTTCGTAGTTTTGGAGGCTCGGGCCCGTAAGGCTTAATAAGTAAGTAACGTAAGAAAATTAAAAAGTATTTTGTTAAAAATAAGCTCATTCCTTTCGATTGCCATGTGTGTTGCATTGGCAACACTTTCGTATGGTGTAATAATAGTGTTTTGTTATAAACTTTATTGTACACCTCATAACAAGAAGAAACAAGAAAGAAAGAAAGAAAAATGTTTATTTGGGACTCGCACAAGACAAACAAACCAGTAAAATAAAATTAATAACTAAACAGTATAATAAAATAATTATCTGTGCGAGGCCAAAATGGTCCCTCTCAGCTTATGCTGCGATATCGAAAGAACAAGACAGTCAAACATAAAAAGTGTACAATGGGCGGTCTGATCGCACAAGGCAATCTCTTCCATACAACCTTCGGATGGATTGAACGAAAGGAGATAGATTTAGGGCTGTCAGTGTACAAATGTTCTAAACAATACTAATTAGACATAATAATATAAAATATATAAATACAATACCAATTTATACCTATACTAATAAATATCAAATATATAATTCAGAAAGGAGCGCAAAAATTAAAGTGAAAGGTATTAATAAATACTCCTTCACCATTTTTAAATGCTGGTAGCGTTTGGGCACGCCTCACTTCTATGGGTAATGCATTCCACAAACGAGCTGCTTGTATACTGAACGATTTGTCAAAGGAGTAAGTGGAATGCATGCAAAATCAATTGGTTCGATTTCTGGCTAGGAACATTTATTTTAAGAGGTTGTCTGTTTATTACCTGTAACTCCTATGTATGAGACTCATACGTTCTCCACACACTTCGGAGAAGGCCATGGCGGCTGAACCAACGACGAGCGGCGCCTTGTCTGAGAGCAGCTTGTCTATGATTGATACTAGCTCCTCCTTCTGTTCTGGGTCCAGGCTGTTGGGAGAAAACACAGACCAAGATAGAGTAAAAACGCAACGATAGTGAGTTTTCATGAGATCAATAGAAAATAGAAATATAGATTCGTTTTTGTACAAACACACTTTCAGAATATTTTTTTAACCAGGTTGACGTTCGATTTTTTTTCTTTTGCATTAGGTTTATAAATCCTAATATATAAAATTCTACCGTAACTGGTGACTGACTGAGTGAGTGACTGACAGACAATGCACAGCCGAAACTACTGGTCGTAGAAAGCTGAAATTTGGCATGTAGGTTCCTTGGGTTGTAGGGAAAGCACTACACCAAGAGAGGATTTCCCGAAATTCCCACGGGAACGGGAATGCGTATGAATTCGCGGCAAAAGCTAGTAAATAGTAAAATACAGTGGTGGATCAATGCAATAGTTGTGTGGGTCACCACTACAAACCACACTCAAGGGAAAAGGAAACGCATGTTCTAGATTGTATTTCGATTCTACACTTACAGTAAAAACGATTGCACTTTCAATATTCCAAATACATAATTTTAATAGTGATCTTTAACAAAATATCCAAGTATTATAATTTTTAAGACAACTCAAAATATAGGTAAGTAATATTAACTTGGCTCATTTCATAATCAAAGACTTACCTATACAACTTCGGTATAGCATGAGCAGCAGTCTTCCTGACATAAGGAGACATGTCACTGGCCGAGTCTCTGATGGCTAGCATCACGATGGGCACTATCATGGGCACCCGGATGGATGAGAGGACTCGGAGAGCGCTTGCACGGATCAACTGGTTTGGGTCCTGAGGAAGTTAACATAATCTTAACTAATTAATATATACCTAAACTACTGAACGAATTTTGATGAATTTTGGTTTATGGTCGACACCAGATAAACATGCAATAACGGTCACTGACCCACCTAAATTAAAAAATATTTCTGAAAATAGAAATAATGAAATAAACCTGTCCTGAAACAACATCTATCGTGATCCGTTACTTTATTGTCCGAGTATCTATGCAGAGAAATTAAGTAAAGGGCAATGAACTTTATTGCAAATTTATCTGGCGCCTACCATAGAGACAGATAGTTTAACGCGATCGAAGCCGCGGATAAACGTTAGTACAATATGCAATACATAGATTATTACATAGCAGTTGAGAAACCCCATACGGACAAACTAGGTAGTTGTGAAGTTTGAAAAGCTATTAATATTGAAAAAAGACGAGCCCCAGCAGTAGGTGACATCAGACTGTGACTTAAAGGATCTGAAACTAGGTATTACTATTGTTGTATACTTAATGTGGGTACTTGTCAATTCTTATTGTAATAATAAGATTGACTAACAGTTATGTTTTGTACTGTTTTTGCTACGTAGGACAATAAACATATTAATCAATAAATGGACAGAACAACTATCTAGCAAAAAAATCAGTTTTTTAAATATCATGCTAAAACTTAAACTTTAACGTGTCAAAACTGACTTCGAAAGTTCCTATACCAGTGCCCATAAATTCCCTATGCAACATAAACATTGAAGTCATAATAGTACCTTCAGAGCTCTCTGGAAGGTGCTGATGGACAGAAGCGCTAGGTCCTGCTGCTCTTCCGCATACCTCACCAGGTAAACATACACCAGCTTCTTCACTTCAATGTTCTTTGACACCACATTCTTTACTACTGCTGGAAATCTGCAAAAGAAGGATTCATGTTTAAGTTGGGATGAATTCAAAAGTATCAAACTGTTTAGCTGTCACGCACAATGGTCCAACATCAGGACTGAGTGCAGAAAGGAAACCCAATAGATAGATAGAAGTTTGTCTGTCTGTCTGTCCAATTGTTTCGATGAATTTAGAATTATCAAACAAATTTTATAAATGAGAAAGTTTCTTTGTCACGCACAATGGTCCAACATCAGGACTGAGTGCGGGAAGGAAACCCAATTGATAGATAGAAGTTTGTCTGTCTGTCTGTCCGATTGTTTCGATGAATTTATGATTATCAAACTAATTTTATAAATGAAAAAGTTTCTTTGTCACGCACAATGGTCCAACATCAGGACTAAGTGCGGAAACAAAACCCAATAGATAGATAGAAGTTTCTCTGTTTGTCTGTCGGATTATTTCCTTTTCACGTCTTTATAGCAAGTCAAGTCAAAGCGTTTATTTCAATTAGGCTATTAAACGGCGCTTTTGATCATCATCATTTACAGTTAAAATAATAATATAAAATTAATAAAGTGCCTCTACTGTCCATTCGGAAAGGTAGAAGAACGGACAAGAAATTTCATAATTACTCTTTACAAATGGTTTTACAATATTTGGTATACAAAAATTAATTTGGCTTCGGCTGTACGGATTAGGTGAAAAAGGAAGTTTACAGGCACACATAACAGTAAAAGTTGCTTAACTCAATTTTGTAGTATTGATATACTGTAACATACTTTTTTTTTTGTAGTGTAGGTGCATCACCAGAAAATTGCAGGCTACGTAAGATTGTAATAAATCTTTATCTGATTATAATTTCTCGATATATTATATAAAAATGATTTTTTTGCAATAAATCCCAACTTAATTCAATAGCTTCCAATAACCATGTCTTATTAAGAAAAAATAGTATACAACTTCACACTATGTTTTTGAATTTTACATCGTTTGCAATTTTCTGGTGACACATACTTAAAACTCGCATAGTTAAGGGCATCATGGTTCTACTAATTATTACAGGTATTATTAGGTACAGGTGCAAGCTAAACACTGGAATGACAGAAGAACTACTTACAGGTCTGAAGCATCCCTCCCCTTGGCGATCATGCCAATGATCCTCTTCATAGCCTCTAGTTTGAGCGAGTCTTTAGACCCATCTAACATAAGTTTCAAGTCCTCATTCCTAAAAAATACAAACAAATTAAAAGTAAGGGGTGTTGTTTGATAACATGTGTGTTTAAGAACTAAACGAAGTAAAGATTTATACCATCAGAATTGTATAGTCTCTCAATTTATATTTTAAAAGGACTGGATAAATGGGACTGACTTACTGAATTTTTTCTCGAAAGTAAATCATGCTAAAAACGGGATATAACTTTAATTTAGGGCAAACAAATGCTTAATTAGGTCTATGAGTTATTACTGGATGATTTGATAACGCGAAAAATATATAAATCGTTTATTTACTTCTTATAATCTGGTTGGAAAAACGCCCCAGATGCTGGATCGTTTGCCGGGTACTCCACTTCACCCATCACCACTTTATCATTATTATAGGATGTCGTTGCCGACATTTTGGATAAAATAACACTACGAACAGTTCACTAGTTACTTCTTCTTATTTAGATATTTGCGTCCAAACTTTTCTAATCAAATCAGTGAAATCGCAACTCAGTTTGACATTTACGTGTTGACGTTGGACAAGCAATTTTATGTCAAAACTGCGTTTTGTTACGTCAATATTTCCATCATTGACATAACAAAACGCAATTTTGACACGTCTTTTTTCGTTTCAACTTTGCAAGTAAATTACTTTTCACACAAAATCTCTATCATTAAAAGCAATACCATATTAATTCTCAAATACGCTAAACTACACCAGTCAGTTGTGTGTGAGCAAATATTATACCTGTGAAGTTCCGGGCAACAGTATTCCGCAAAATTACTAGTGTAACTGGGAAATGTGTGAGGAGATAAACTAAACCCACAATATGCAATAACAACTATTTATTTAGAACTATAACTTAACAATAACAAGATTAGTACTAGGTAATAGGGCAGGTAAAATAATAGAGAATCCCTACTCGCGTTGTGTATCGTCCGAGTGGTGAGCGGTCCGCTAACGGCACCTACGCAGCCAAACGAACAATACACGCCACTAATTCAAATCCAGCAAGGGGCGAGGTAATCGTGACCGACCTAAGTCGATGCGGAGAGTACACTCGGAGCGTGCTGAACCTGAACTAGCGTTGCTGGCTTCTGCGAGCGGTTTTATAGACAGTCATGGCCGCGGCGGGCTCGCGTGTGGGTAGGAGGTGTGGTCTCGGCGGTCGGTCGGTCTGCGCAGGAGTGGTGGCGGCATGCTGATGTGTTCGGCGCGTTACAGTCTCCCCTTCTGGACCCGAAGTCGTCCCGGCGAGGAGACCAGGTGATGCTTAAGTGGCTGGCTGCTGCTTCTTTGGCCTACCGCGTCTGCCCAAATATCTTTCTGGGTTAGGTAAGTTTAAGGCTGAGCCTTGGTATGGGCTCAGCGCGGAGGAATGGTAAATACCCAGGGGAATTTTCTGGTCCGCCGGGTTTGCCACTTCGTAAGAGCAGGGCCCGTGCCGGCGCAGGATGATATAGGGCCCATCGCGACGTGGAGCCAGCTTTGCCGTGTGGTAGCGGCCTGCGTTGCTCAGGACATTGGCCGCAACCAGGACGAGGTCGCCGGGTTGGTAGACAGGAGCCGGTCGTCGACGTTCATCCATCCATATCTTTCTTGTTTCTTCTTTGTTCTCTTGCACTTCTCTCGCTCTCTTTAGGGTATCTGCTAATAGAGTTAGTTTAGGGGTTATTTCGGGTATACAATTTTCTGTTAAGACTATCTGACGAAGATCGTGTTTAACGTCATCATATGTCCTTAGTTCTCTGCCAAAAGTGAGATATGCTGGGGTATGCCCTGTACTAAGACAGTTTGAGGTGTTCATGGCATATCTGATGCTCGGCAGCCTTTCTGCCCAAGCGCGGTGATCGCCTTCCACCAAAATTGCGAGCTGAGTCTTTAGGTCTCGATTTTTCCTCTCGACTGGGTTTGCTTCTGGATGGTAGACCGGGGTGAACGCATGTTGTATGTTTAGGCAGTAAGCAAGTTTTTGCATTACCGAACTAACAAATTGCGTTCCATTGTCGCTTATTAGTCTTCGGGGAACTCCATATCGCAGAAAGACTTCATTGAGCAATACAGTTGCACAAGTCTCAGCGGTAGCTTGCTCTAAGGCAAATAATTCAACCCATCGAGTGGCGACATCTTCGACGATGAATATCCAGGTTTTACTATCTGGGGTCGGAGGAAGAGGTCCGAATAAGTCAAAAGATAATGTTTCCCATCTCTGATTTATTGCAGTAGTCTGTAATAACCCTGCTGGTTTTAAGTTACTAGGTTTATAGCGTTGGCACTTGATACAGTCTTGGACGTAGCGTTCGATTTCCTTTCGCATTCCTTTCCAATAATATCTAGCGGCTATGCGGCGAAAAGTTTTGTCAGCACCATAATGGCCAGCGGTAGGATCATCGTGATATTGCGAAAGTATGGTCGTTCTTTCATGTTCAGGGATGACCAATTGAGCGCTATCATTGTCACTATCTTGTATATAGCGGTGTAGCAGTCCATTATTCATGATGTACCCCTTGTTCGCCCAGTAAACAGCATCTTCATCTTGCACAGGTTTCTCCAGTGCATGCATGATTGTCTTCAAATAGCCGTCTTTCAGTAATTGTTCTTGTCGTATCTCGGCAGCAGAGCGGCGACACATATCTATGGATACTATGCATACTCCACAATTCTCTTACAGTTCAGAGCACGAAGGTCTTGAAAGGTTATTAGCAACCACGTTAGTTTTCCCTGGGATATATTCCACTGCCAAATTATACGGTTGGAGTTGTAATGCCCACCTAGCAAGTCGCCCTGTGGGAGATTTGATAGACATCAGCCATTTAAGTGCTTGATGATCGGTGGCAATTATAACCGAAGAGCCTTCTATGTAGCCTCTAAACTTTGCTACCGCCCATACTACTGCCAATGCTTCCCGCTCCGTAGTGGAATAATTCCGTTCCGCCTTAGTCAACAAACAACTTGCATATTCCACGGGGTGCTCAGTTGTGCTCTCCCCCTGCACCAAAACAGCTCCAATGGCGTAATCACTAGCGTCTGTTTTGATTATGTAAGGTTTACTCAGATCCGCTTGACATAGAATTGGTGCACTGGTTAGGCAACGTTTGAGCTCACTGAAAGCGTCCCTTTGGCTAGTTCCCCACTCCCATAATGCGTCCTTTTTCGTCAATTGTGTAAGTGGTTGGGTAATCTTCGCAAAATGTGGTACGAATCGTCGATACCAGGAACAAGTCTGCAGGAAAGATTGTACCTGCCGAACGTTCTTTGGCGCTGGCATATCAAGTATAGCCGATATTTTCGCAGGATCTGTACACAAGCCTGTTTTTGTAATAATGTGTCCTAGGTAGGGAATCTGGTCTTGGCAAAATCGACACTTCTTCCGGTTGATAACGACATTATTTTCTCGCAGGAGTTGAAATAGTCTATGCAGGTCTTGCAGGTGCTGTATAAATGATGGAGAGAGAAGGATCAGATCATCCAAATAAGCCAGTAACTTCACTCCGTCTAGTTGCAGCCTCAATCTGTCGATAAACCGCTGGAAAGTCGCTGGAGCGTTGCGTAATCCAAATGGCATTCGTTTAAATTGGTAAAGTCCGAACGGGGTGACGAAGGCCGTCTTTTCCTGATCTTCATTACGTACTTTAATTTGCCAGTACCCTGCTCTAAGGTCCAAAGATGACATGCAAGGTGTCGGTTTAGCTTCATGTAGTAAGTCATCTATTCTAGGTAAGGGATACGCGTCAGCCACGGTTATACTATTTAGCTGACGGTAATCGATACAGACTCTTATATCACCGTTCTTCTTGGGGACCATTACAACAGGTGCTGCCCATGGAGATTTCGATGGCGTGATAATATCTTCTTCTAGCATCTGATTTACCTCCTTACGTAGAATTTCTTTACGCTGTGGTGACAGTCGATATGGAGGCACGGCTATCGGTTTGTGGTTCCCAGTTTCTATACTATGTTCCACGAGGCTAGCTGGTTTTCCGTTACTAATGAAGACTGCAGAATGTCGTTCCAACACGGTATTCAGCTGGATACTCTCTTCAGTGGTCGTGTCTCAGAATCAGATACTGCAACCATAGCAATATCGATGTAAGGGCCAAATAGCTGCTGGCTGTGTGGGGAGAGTGTTACTTCAGCACCATTTATGATTGATTGCGCATCTCGGAACATTGACCCGACAAATCTCGGCGAGTAGCCGGACAGCTTGGGTTCTGGTCGCGAGGGCGATTGCGGCGGCGTATGGAACTCAATTAATGCAGGTGGTCCGTACGAATCTGCCATGTTACATTCCTCAAGAACATACGAAGTAGAGGACGGTGTCGTAGGCAACGGGCTAAGCATCGGTTCCAGAGATGTGATTTTGGCTAACCTAGAAATCACTGACTCGGTTTCCTCGGGTTCCGTTTGCACCGTGGACACGGTTGCATCAACTTCTTCCTCACTGTAGAGCTCGTACTTCTTGCCAGGGTCATTCAAGAAATGGAATATTAACTGCGGTAAGTTGAGCACGATGCCTGCATCCTGAATGAAATCTACTCCTAGGAGCGTTCGGTTATCGTGTGATTCAGGCAACACGATAAAATTTGTGGGGATCATCCGACCACATAATGTGACTGACACTGCAGCTGTCTTAATAGGTTGTCTTCGCCGTAAGCCATCAGCAAGGGTAATCGTCGCATTTTCAGTTTTAAATTCGACTCCCTTTCGCTTTAGCATATCGTACAATGATGTAGATGCGACACTCAACTTGGCCCCAGAATCGATGTGAGCTTGTCCGTTGACGCCAGCGACGCAAATCTTGACAATTGGCCTAAGTCGTGCTGTAGATGCCACGGTGGAGTTGAGGGAATAAAATCCGACGTCTACGGCGCCAACTTTGTTCTTGTTGCACTTGGGGCATTTGCTCCTGACTACGCCGGGTTCGCCGCAACCGTAACAGGTGATTTTGTGACTAGGCGTTGGCCTGGATGCGGCTGGAATTGCCGTACCATCTACCGCTGGAGTCTTGCCTTTGTCGACTTTCTTGCGACACTCCTGTTCGTTGTGGCCAAAAGCACGGCAAAAGGTACACCTGGGTCGTTTCCCTGATGGAGTGGCAGAGCTGTTGCTTGAGTTGGGTCCTGATCGTGCAGCGACTGTCTCTTTAATTTGACGTACCTTCGACAAGAACTCATCAAAGGTCGCAACAGAATCTCTTGGTATTCGATCTCTTATATTTATATGTAGGGAAGTATACAAGAGGTCCAGGCCTTGCGATGGTGTAAGTGAAGGCTTGGGCAACTCCGCCATAAGGGCTCGCTTCTTGGCAACAAATAATTCCGTGGCCACAGGACTTTGCTGCTTATCGCAAACAATTTCATCATATACCAGATAAGCTGGTCTCTTTGGCGCAAACGTTGTCCTTATCAGAGACACAGCTTCCTGCCAGTTTGTGATTGTTTCTTTTACTCCTAGCCACCAGATGGATGCCTCGTCAACCAGTAGCAATGTGAGCCCTTCAATGGCGTTATCATTGCTTATTGCCTCTATTTTCTTAAACGTGCTGATGGTTGATAGGAATGCCTCAACCACTGCCGTATTTCGAGATCCGTTGAAGCGAGCAGTGCATGACGCAAAACTACCAGATCTTTGCAGGACCTGATCATTCCGACTGGCTAAGACCCCTAACAGGTCGCGGAACTGATCGTCAGAGAAGCTGACGTTCGACATATTATTTCCCAAATTGCTACGGCTACGCCTTGGTAATATGTTATAAAACTCAATATTGTTAACTAACTATTTTACCCTATCAAGTAAATTTCTGCCTACCCCTAAAAGGAACTTGCGTGAAGATATTAAAACAAAAGAATAGCGGCTATGAAATGACGAAGTAAAAAGAAAAATATAAGAAATAAAAAAAATAAAAAAATTGGGGGTACATTGTTAAAACTAATTTTACTAAAAACAAAACAAACAGAGGAAAAGAACCTAATAGTTACGTGGGTATATATTAACGTAAAACTAAAGAAAGCCCCTACGTTGGGATGCCAGATGTAACTGGGAAATGTGTTTTGACGCTGTTTTTTTTGCGTATAATCGCAAGGAAATCATCAGTACGCGCTTGTGCAAACATCTCCGACGCGCTACAGTAACGGGGCAGTCTCAACAACATCCTGAAAGCATTGTTATATTAGACGCGTAGGACATCCAGCGATCTCTTAGTATAGCTGACCCACAGACCGCCCGCGTACAGACTTTGGCAGTAACCCTTGAAAAGCCGTCCTCCCACGCGCCTATACCTGTACCTGTCACGCGTCGTTATTTCCATGGAAAATGGGTCATAAGAAGGCCATTAGTGTGGGTCGCTACTTGTATCGATATCCTTGCGCCATCCTATCTTCCTAGCTCGTGCTGTGCTGGCGCTGCCACTGCGGCTGCGGAGAACCTCAAACAGCGGAAATATAATAAACTCGTTGGTAGTTATATTTTCGAACCGTTTGGGGTTGAAACTCTCGGGTCGTGGGGTCCAAATGCTCATAACTTGTTTAAAGATCTGTCAAGACGCTTAGTTGGTATTTCGCGTGACCCAAGGGCTGGCTCATACCTTGGACAAAGGATAAGCATTGTCATACAACGTGGCAATACTGCCAGCCTTTTGAGTCCATTACCAGTGGCCAGCGATACGGCAGAATGATATAATGATATTTGACGCCATATTTTAGAGCATTTTTAGTAGCTTAAGAGTTTTTTATTTAATTGTAGAAATAGTAACAGTAGGTATTCTTAACAACAATTTGGAACATTATTGTATTATGAGCCCCAGACTACATCAATAGACCAAAACAGGTCCATTCAATATTTTTCTTTTATTTTCGAGTCGACGACTTAAATTGTTACTATGCCTATTTTATCCGATCACTGTGTAGCGACATGTTGGGCTCGTGAAGAGGTTTCACAATAAAGTCCTGTATCAAGCGCGGCATGGGCTATTCTGTCCTAACACCAAACGGAGTGATGGCTACAGTGAACGTAAATGGAATCCGTTGGAATAATAAGAAACTAGGTAGGTACCTACTGAACTGCTTACTTAGCAACAGGATCGTAATCATAATTTAAATTGATAAAGCCGTCCTGTGGGTTGGTATGTAAACACAATACCTACTCAACTAGACAACACAGGGCATTATTATTCATGAGATTGAATAATAATATCAATAACTTACGAATGCTGTCTTAATTTTGGTCGTGAGATGTTTCTAACCGATCATCTTTTGGTAGATAGATATCTAGGGGTACGTATGATGTGATACTGTTGCAAGAGGCCGGAGTACGTACCTAAATAGGGTAGATGACAAGAAAATTTAATTAGACCGTCAGATAGAATTCCAAAAAAAATTGGACAGTAATTTTTTTTTTTTTCACGAAAACAAAAAATGAAGAAGATACAGTGTAAGATACATTCGCGAGTGTATCTAACACACTTGAGTAAAAAGTGTTACAGTGTACATTTTAGTAAAAAGTGTACTGTTCTGTATGGTGTCGGAAGTTAAAAAAACCGGCCAGACGCCAGCACATCCAATCTGTAATTTTTTTTAAATAGATTTTCAATCTTATCGCCAAAGTATTAGGTTCAAGGTTGATTGGAAAAATTTGACAGTTTCGGGTAGCTTGATGTGCTGGCGACGAGTTGGACTCGCACTCGAAGGGTTCCGTACCATAAACCGAAAAAAAAACACGTTTCTTGTATGGGAGCCCCCTTCATTTTTAATTTAATTTTTATTATTCGTTGTTTTAGCGGCAACAGAAATACATCATCTGTGAAAAATTCAACTGTCTAGCTATCACGGTTCATGAGATACAGCCTGGTGACAGATAGACGGACAGTGGAGTCTTAGTAATAGGGTCCCGTTTTTACCTTTTGGGTACGAAACCCTAAAAAATAGCATCATCTCATCACTTCCCTTGGATGATGTAAGAGGCGACTAAAGGATTAGAGACTGGGCAGCAACATTCTACGTGCAATGGACAGCTACACTGTGATCGCCAACTCGCTTGCCAAGCGTGGGGGAATCCTATGTCCAGCAGTGGACGTCTTTCTGCTGATATGATGATAAATAAATAAAAAAATAATAAATAAAAATTTTATTTGTGACAAGAAACTTACAGATAACTACAAAATTAATAGTAGTATAAAAATTTCAAATTACATAAAAAACAAGGACGGTTTGGTAGAAGAGAACTAGTCAGGTGTTACAAAAAAAAAAGATCTGTACGCAGAAAGATGAGCCCTGCCTCTTAAACTAGGGAAACCCTGTATCTTAAGAGACAGTGAGCAGCTATTATTACAAAATGAAAGTTATGATGTGTGTCGGTCTACCATCGATGATAAATTGTAAAAAAGAAATAAATAAATGTATATCTATATTACTAACTATTTGTATAGCAGGGTTTAGGACCAGAAAAAAGAAAAGGTGGAGCAACCCAAATGTGTGTGTGTGTGTGTGTGTTAGGGTGAGTGTGCGTGTGCGTGTGTGAGGGTGTGTATGTGTGTGTGTTTGAAGTGTGGGTGAGATTTTGAGTGTGCAGCGAATAAAAAGTTAATAAGTTATTAAGCAATTAATGTAAGCAATGATTCGGTTTGTGAATAATCCTGTTGTAGTAGCCATTCTGTCACTTTAGTTTTAGCTGTGAAAAAGTCCTAGACTTTTAACTCAAATGTGACGTCGCCAGCCCTCACTCTTGAACTTTAATGCGCTTTATCGTCGTCAATTGTGTGTGTGTGTTAAAATAAAGCAAAAGAATACGTGTCCAATATTTTTCGATAATCTAACTGACGGACTAAATAGAATCATATCGTTTTTACTCAGGAATCATCCCTAATATAGCCTATATTAAGGATGATTCCTGAGTAAACATTTCTACTTTATAGGATTTATTCCTATTGTAGCGACACATACATATTATTAACATATGTGACATGTGTATATAATAATAATAATATCTTGTGTGTGAGTACACACGGTCATCTGATCCCAAACTAGGCAAAGCTAGGCACTATAAGCAAGGCACTATGGCAACCAGACAACTGATAAACATACTTACATATTTCTAAACACATACATATTATAGACAAATTACCCCCAGACGCAGAACTAATGATCATGCTCATCACACAAAGATTTGTCCTGAGTGGGAATCGAACCCACGACCTCCGGTTTAGCAGTCAGGGTCACTAACCACTCGACCAACAGGCCAGTCAATATAGTATAGGTATACATATGTCGTAGCAACCTAGTTTAATCAACCGGTTAATTAACGTTTAATCTGCGGCCTTAGCTTTGCGGGATTGACATCCCGGCAATCGGAATTGCATTTGGAATGAAATATATGTTCATTACTACTACTAGGCCACCCGAAAAACACTAGTTAACATTGATGAAATGATTGCATACTTTTATGAAT
This sequence comes from Mamestra configurata, assembly GCA_002192655.3. Classification (NCBI taxonomy): domain Eukaryota; kingdom Metazoa; phylum Arthropoda; class Insecta; order Lepidoptera; family Noctuidae; genus Mamestra; species Mamestra configurata. The sequence continues at coordinate 39,701 of NDFZ01005324.1, forward strand.
AAAATTGAATCGTGCAGCGCTCTCGCTCCGATCGTAACGTTACAATGAGTCATCCTTTTTCGTGCGTGCAGCCGGCGTTCATCGATTTATTAGACGTTGTCACGTCAATAATAAATATTGTTCCTGTAATGTAAATGTCGCAGTAAACTAGCTTAATTAGCCGTTTAATTGTTTGCCCAGATTGCTGGGCAACCAATTAAACGGCTAATTAAGATATTGATCACTAAACGGTTCTGTTTAATCAGCGGCAAAAGTGACATCCCTTTAATCATCCATCCATTTAATTGAGTAGCTAGGCAAATAACTTGGTTCAATATCGCTTTATGACTTGCCTAGCCAAATAGCAGAACATAGGCCACAGGGAGCTTTGGGCACCTCGACACGAATAGGTTAGGTTCGAATGGTATGACGGAAGCTAGAGTGAACGAGTGAAGCGAGCGAAGCGAGCGAACTTAGTTCCCGTCATGCCCTTCATGTTTGGTTCCTTTAAAGCCTGTAGACAGAAAGGTTAGAATGTTGAAATTGATTGTTGTTTGAATTTAGAGTTCCCAAATTTAAATACTTCATATATTTTCGTCACACGGTTACCTTATTCTACGAACAGCCTAAGCATCTTGCCAGCCCGTTCATTAAATGTTCTATTAGACGCATAGCCTGTATGGCATTTAGGCCGTTGAAGGAAAAGGCTAGGCAGCCAATTAAACGGCTGACTAAGTCAGTTGGCTGCGACATTAAAAAAACAAGCACCCAGCTTTGAATATTTTATTTAGGTTTTCGATTGACAAAATATGTAAATAGTTCCTTTGTCAATTTAAGCTGAAAGTTTTAAGATAAACTAGGAATAAGATGAAAATTTTTAGCATTTGCTTTGAAGATATTAGAGTCAGGGTTGTATTAAATTCCGGGACTTCATCCATCCTCTTAGGTAAGTAGACACACTAACACTTTTGTACCTCCGCGTTTAGCCTCGCAGTGAAGCGTTTTTGTATTGCGCACTAGTGCGGAAATATGCATTAACTGTTGACCCACTTCTATTGAGGATTTACGTCCATATTCAAACAGAACTAAAATCTTCCAGAAACAATGTGAAGTCCAGTTATATAACTATTCTGTGCTCATACTTTCTGAATGAACGATGTTCGAAAACAAATGAATAACGCGAGCTAGGGATGCAGGTATGCAGCTCGTTTGCAATGTAATGAGGAATGTTTGTGAATTAGTCAAGCGTGGCGTAGCGCAAACATAGGTAGGGACGTAACATGTTTTGCTTTTATTATGTAAAATTTTTAGCAAGTGAAACATATACCTATGTGAGAATGTAATTTACCTAGAACTTGCTTTTATTATATAAGTGCCTACTGTACCTACTGGTACAAGGTATTATAGGGGACACTACAAATTTCAAATTCAAATTTCAAATTCATTTATTTCAATCAATTCATAGATTTTGATAGATTTTTTTAGAGATTAGATTCAAGATCATAACATTCACATTAAATTTCAATTAAAATAAATATAGGTACCTACATAAAAACAATCGAATGAATTACTCAATAAAATTTAAAAATACAATACTACACATACGTAATCTGAATCGATTTGTAAATAGTACAACAATAACGTGATTGGATTCCGTAAAAGAATTATTGACTTGTCACATACTCAGATCTGTCTTCAAATCTGACTTCAATTATTTTTTTTTTTTTTAAAGAAAACGTCCCACACTAGGATTTCTCCTGTATCGTGGGTGTATTTACAAACATACAAACTCACATACACAAACAGCCAGACCCGGAACAACTATCTGTAGGCCATGCAAATATTTGTTTATCTTAGGTACATTTGATTACTTTGCTCTGCTCACAGTAAAAAAAATATCCACTCCTCTTTGTCCAGGCGATCTCCCTTTGAAATGCGTTTGAACTGAACATGAAAACGGCAACGAGTCGGCGCACTTTTATGGTGAAAGTACATACCTACGTGAACAAATTCGGAAGAAGTTGGTAGGATCACATCACATCACACACAGCGTTGATTTGATGGATTCATTGAATTTTTATTCCCAATTAATATTTTTTATTTTGTATGTATTGCTACTCATTGAAGAGCTTTAAGATATAAAAGAAAATTAATTTTCGGTCTCTGTTATCAAATGCGGTAAAGACGACTGACATAGGCATTAATTTAAAGGTTCAGGTGATAATCAAATAATTGTTTAATTTAAATTACCCTAAAAACTACAGCAGCTTTTCCTTATCAGTTACAACAACACCACAAACAATACAATAACCTCTTTACATATAGACATATACCTTATAGACTAACACATATTATATTAATACAAGCTGTACCCGTGGTTTCGCTCCCGTCAACCGTTACCTACCCTACCCTATCTACCTAACCTGCCCTATCTACCTACCCTACCCTACCCTACCCTACCTACTTACCTACCTACATAAATACATACCTACCTACCTTACCTTACCTACCTACCTATTTGTTTTGTTTTTAAACCTTCCCTGTAATAAATCCCTGTAATCAATCCCTGTTACCAATTCTGTCAAGCCGTTCTCAAGTTATAGCGTGACCAGGAAAAAGAGGGGTTCATTTTTATATATACAGATAATACAGTTTGTGTTAGTATATAGAAACTTAAGCTTATGTTAGTAAAACTTCACTTAGCACTATTACCAGCATTCACCAGCAAAACCTTAAAAAAAAATCCAATATAAACAAAAGAGTTCATATACATAGAACTGAATATTTGCGGCACCGGTGCCATACCATAAGCCTGAGACGAAAAATTTTTCCCATGAGATAGTGACACGCGTATAAAAATATCGGATTATCAGGAAAGAGTTGTTATAGTAGGCGCCAGATGAATGTGGAATAAAGTATATTGACCTTTCCCTAATAACTGTTCATAGGTACCTGAACAATTAAATATGAATCGTTTTTCATTATTAGACAATGTTAAGGATCACGAGAGATGATGATTCGGGACAGCTTTGTGTCATTAATTCCGTTTTTCAAATGAAAAATGTCAATAATTGTAGGTGGGTCAATGACCGTTATTCCACGATTATCTGGCGCCTACTATAGCGACTTTTTCACAAGAAAACAAATAGGCGACTCCCTGGATGACGCAGGTGTATATTGTAACACCAGCGGACTCACGCTAGTGCTACTTATGATATTAATATCAAATAAAACTATATTTGAGATTTGAACTTTAAAATATATTTGTATCAGCCTTCAATGAACGTTGGTACCGGAGTCCCCGAAAGAAAACAAAACATATTTTTATATTCCTATTTCAAATTCTCTTTTTCTTTTCGCCAGACGCTTCCAAAGGGCTACCTTGTCTGCCAGAGACCTGGAGCCAAGGATATACTCGACACAATATAAACAGCGGTAACCATGAATCATCCAATGATATATAAACTATTAGCTTTTTTCGCGGTTTTATTAGTGATATTTAATAGTGTATTTGGGTAACATTTTTAACATAATTTAAGCTTATTATTTTACAAAGGAGACACATGCGTATAAATACTTTAATGATGACTTCTAATTTAATAAGCTCTTTGCAGTGTTGCACTTCAAAGAGCTTATTTTTTTTGACTGGCTTCTCGCAGTTCAACCTATAAGGTTGTCGACTGCTGAACCGGGCTTGCATGTGGTGGCCTTAATATAATATTAAAGCCTCCAGCCAGGGCTTATAATAAAACTTACAAACTAAGCGACTACACGCTAAGGGCACCCCCTGTGGGGTACGGGCCTCGGCTTAGGGCGTCGCTGGGGGGAGGACAGGTAGGGACGAGCTGGATCGAAGTGGAATTATTATTAAGGGGCGAATTTAAGACTACGGGCTCAGCGGCGCGGGCTGTCTCGAGCAAGGGTTGGGGCGGATTTTGACGGGGACTCAAAGAGCTTATTAAATTATTTAAGTAAATAAGTACGTAAGCGCAATCCGCCCCCCCCCCCCCC